>SNVD02004515.1:0-20456 GCA_013180625.2 Boswellia sacra | reverse complement strand
TTATGAACTTTTTAAGATGAAACCGGATGAATCAATTTCTGAAATGTTTACTAGATTTACGGATATTATTAATAGTTTGAAATCTCTTGGTAAATCTTATTCTAATGTTCAAATGGTGAGAAAGATTTTTAGGTGTCTACCAAAATCTTTGGAGCCAAAGGTGACGGCAATTCAAGAAGCAAAGGACCTCACCAAACTACCATTAGAAGAACTTATGGGTTCTCTCATGACTCATGAAATCACCTGAAGGAGAATGAAGAAGATTTCAAGAAAAAGAAAAATATCGCTTTCAAATCTTCAACAAAAGAAGATGATGAGTCCGACGATGAAGGAGAAGATGAAGATCTTGCATTCATCACAAGAAAGCTAAAAAGGATGATTAGAAGAAACCAAGGATTCAAGAAGAACTCTAGAAGGGAGTACAAAGGGCAAAGCTCAAAGCAAGATAAGAAAAATGATCAAGTCATTTGCTATGAGTGCAAGAAACCGGGACATGTAAAGATGGATTGTCTTTACTTCAAGAGTCAAAACAAGAAATCCAAAGCAATGAAAGCCACAAATTGGGATGATAGTGAAGCTAGCTCCACCAAAGAAGAAGATTGCGAAGTGGCAAACATGTGCTTCATGGCTTTAAGTGAAGATGAGGTAAGTATTCTAAACTATGATCCTAAACTTTCATATGATGAATTACTTGAAGCATTCCAAAATTTATATGTGCAAGTTGATAAACAAAATTCAAAAATCAATGCTGTCAAAAAAAAGTCAAAAATCATGTTATCTCAATTAGAATAGTTGGTGGAAATAAATGAAGCTTTAGAAAATGAAAATGAAATTTAAAGCAAAGATTTTGAAAGTTGGAAACGTAAATACATTTTTTAAAAACTGAAAATGAGATTTTAAAACAAAAGGAGTTTGATAAATTAGAGAAAGAAAATATTATTTTGAAAAAGGAAAATAATGACTTAAGAAATATTATTGATAGTTTTACAAAAAAGCACAAAAAATTTGAATTCTATGTTACAAAACCAAAGGTGTGTTTTTGATAAAAGAGGGTTAGGATATAAAAGTCATAAAAATCAAAAGTATTTTAAATCCTATTTTGTTCAGCCTCTCCTTAATCTCTAATCATTCATGTACTAGTGTAGAAGAAAGGGAACCAAAGTGGCATTCTTCCTTATTAAGAGAAATCCTAATTTGAAACAAATATGGGTTCCAAAAAGTACCATAACTAACCCCCAAGGACCCAAGAACTTTTGGGTACAAAAAAGTTACTCCTTGAATGTTGATTATAGAGACAAAGTGGCAAACACAAGTGGTACTTAGATAGTGGATGCTCAAGGCATATGACCGAAGATGCCTTCAAGTTCTCAAGATTAATCATGAAGAAAGGAGGATATGTGACCTTCGGTGATAATGTCAAAGGAAGGGTAATTGGACATGGTGATATTGGTAACCCTTCTTCACCTATTATTGAAAATGTTTTACTTGTTAATGGTTTGAAACATGATTTGATTAGCATTAGTCAATTGTGTGATAAGGATATTTTGTTGTTTTTTAGCCTAATAGATGTGTGATTAAGGATTTTAGTAACAATAAGATATTATTTGTTGGTAATAGATGTGGTAATATTTATACAATTGATATTGATGTTAATGATCATGTAGAAAATTGTTTCATTGTAAATCATGATGCTTGGTTATGGCATAGAAGGTTAGGTCATGCTAGCATGGACACAATTTCAAAAATTTCTAAAAATGAGTTAGTTGATGGTCTTCCAAAAATAAAATTTGAAAAGGATAAAATTTGTGATGCTTGTCAATTTGGAAAACAAGTGAGAACTTCTTTTAAACAAAAGAAATTTATTTCAACAAATAAATCTCTACAATTACTTCATTGGGATTTATTTGGACCATCAAGAACTCAAAGCCTTGGTGGAAAGTATTATGTTTTTGTTATTGTGGATGATTATTCAAGATTCACTTGGGTATTATTCTTGAAAACTAAAAATGAGGCCATACAAGCTTTTTCAAAATTTACAAAAAGAGTCCAAAATCAAAAAGGGTATTCTATTGTGTCCATTAGAGTGATCATGGTGGTGAAGTAGACAATGTTGCATTTGAAAATCTTTGTGATGAAAATGGTTTTGAATATAATTTTTCCTCACCTCGAACTCCACAACAAAATGGTGTTGTTGAGAGGAAAAATAGGACTATCCAAGAAATGGCTAGGACCATATTACTTGAAAATAATTTACCAAAATATTTTTGGGCCGAAGCCGTTAATACCGCATGCTTTATAATCAATAGAGTCCATATAAGAGCTTTAATAAAGAAAACTCCTTATAAACTTTGGAAAGGAAGAAAACCCAACATTGGATTTTTTAAAGTTTTTGGATGCAAATGTTTTATTTTAAACACCAAAGATAACCATGAAAAATTTGATGCAAAAACCGATGTTGGAATTTTTGTTGGCTACTCCAACTATAATAAAGCATATAGAGTTTTTAACAAAAAGACTTACTATTGAAGAATCTATGTATGTTGAATTTGATGAAACTAATGTTATTTCTTCAAAGAATTTAGATGATGATATTGTTGAGGTAGAAAGATAAATCAAGGAATGAAGGCTTGATGAAAAGAGCCAAGATGAATTACAACTTCAATAAGAAAAGCTTGAGGAAGTAAATGATTCTTCCCAAGAATTACCAAAGGAATGGAGGTATGCAAAAGCTCACCCTAAAGATCTTATTATTAGTGAACCATCACAAGGTATGAAAACTAGATCTTCTTTTAGGAACTTTTGTAATCATTTTGCTTTTGCCTCTCAATTTGAACCAAAATCTTTTAAAGAAGCCAAAAATGACAAAAGTTGGATTTTGGCTATACAAAAAGAATTAAACCAATTTGAGAGAAATAAAGTTTGGAAATTAGTCCCTAGACCCAAATATGACTAAACCCCTTAGTCAACATAGATTTTACATAATTAGAAGAGAATTAGGCATGTTGGATATGTCTTAATTTTGCTTTAATATGATAATCTTTGAATGGTAGCATATGTTAAGAGGGAGAATATATTTAGGGGGAGTAGTTAATTTGATTACATCTTTTTGATGATAACAAAAGGGGGAGAAATAGTTGGATTGCTTATATTCATAACAAGTGCCTTTTTTTTTGTTTATTCTTGATTTTATTTTCATTCTTTATTTTAGATATTATTGAAAGCAATCAATGGTTTGTCATCATCAAAAAGGGGGAGATTGTTAGCCCTAAGGCTACATGATAAGTTTGATGATAACAATACACATTGATTAATTGAGATTTACTAACATGTTTATTTATGTGCAAGAGTAAGATCATTGAAATAATTTTAAAATCAAGAAGAGGCTTATTAAAATGAAGTGTTGAAGCTAAGGAGAAGACTACATGTTAAAGGCCCCAAAGTTTAAGAACAAGGATTGACTCAAGGAATGTGACACATGAGTAATGTTCAATCAGTTGGTCATATATATCTCTACAAATATCCAAATGAAGTGATTCTTAAGCCTTTGGAAAGCTTACTCAATTTATAACATTTCATATGTTTTAAAGATATTCAAATTTCAAGTGAAAGGTTGTCCAAATCATCATGCAAATTGAAAGACAAATGGAAGCAGCTGACATGAGCATAGAATACTCTTTTGGACATATCTTGAGCTAGAAATATTAAAATGACTTGATTCTTATGACATTGGAAAGAGGACTTGATGAGGCACATTTAATATGTTCTAAAGAAATTCAAATTTCAAATGGAAGGCCGACATAATAGACATGCAATTCGGTGGACTGACACTGAGAAGAAAAATCAACTCATTTGAGCACCGAATGATTTTTTGCCCATATCTTGAGCTAGAGATATCCATGTGGCAGTGGAAAGATGAAATGGAGCACATTTCATATTCTTTGAAAAAATTCAAATTTCAAATGGAAGGCTGACATAATACACATGCAAGTCGGTAGACTGACACAAGGAAGAAAAATCAAGTTACATGAGCACCGAATGGTGTTTTGGCCATATCTTAAGCTACTGATATCCAAATGACTTGGTTCTTGATGCATTGGAAAGCTATTAAATTGTAAAGATCTTTTATGTTTTGCATATTTTCAAATTTCAAGCAGAACATTGACAAAAATGGCAGACAAGATTATGGTTTTTATGGTGGGCAAAAAATTTGGATTTAGTGTCTTCACTTGATTAAGTTCTTCCCATTTGCCTATAAAAGGAGCCCTTCTCCCATGCATTCAACAAGCATTTATCAAGCAAAAAACAAGAGAAATATTAAGTTTAAAGAGCTTTTATATTCTTTATGTACTCTTTGAAGAGAGTTGTACTTTTGTTGTAAAAATTTTTTTTGTTCTTGTATTGTGGTGAGAGTGAGATCTTCTTATAAAGGATAAAAGTTATCCTTGAGAGAACTCTTTCCTTGGTGAGTTTGTTCATCAAGAAGAACTCTTTGTGTGGTGTTATCAAGAGTTGAAGGAAGTTATCTTGGTGAGATTGTTCATCAAGAAGAACTCTTGGTGTGGTGTTATCAAGAGTTGAAGGAAGTTACCTTGGTGAGGTTATTTATCAAGAAGAACTCTTGGTGTGGTGTTTTCAAGGGTTGAAGGAAAAAGTCTTGGTGAGGTTGTTCATCAAGCAAGTTGTAAAGATTTCTACAATTTAGTGGAAAGCCTAGCTTGTGGAGCTAGAAGCCAGTGGACGTAGGCAAGGTTTGCCGAACCACGTACATCGAGTTTGCACTCTCTCTATCCCTATCATTTTTATATTTACTTGCACTTGTGATTGTTCTTTATTGCCATTCTCTTGATTGCATTCTATTTTCATCTTCTTCACCTTTGTTCTTAAAGAAAGATTTAAATAATTTTGATCTTCCAAGAAAAGTTTTCTAAAACCGTTTTTATAAATAAAAACCTAATTCACCGCCCACCACCCCCCCCCCCCCCCCAATCTTGGGTTGCCATACCTGGGTCAACACCACAACGTTTGTCTTACCTGCTTTGTACTCGAACTCGGCGAAGAAGTCTTGCCATCGTGCTTGTTTAGGGCTTAGTTTCTTTTGTGTTTGAAAGTAGCCTGTTACCACGTTGTCAGTCTTGATGACAAAGTGCGAGCCAAGCAAGTAGTGTCGCCAAACCAATAGGCAATGAATGATGGCGGTCATTTCCTTTTCTTAGACCGTGTATCGTCACTCCATGTCATTGAGTTTGTGGCTCTCATATGCAATGGGGTGCCCTTCTTGCATGAGAACTCCTCCTATGGCAAAGTCAAAGGCGTCCCTGTGCATCTCGAATGGCTTGGTGTGGTCAGATAGCACCAACACCGGTTTCTTGCATATTGCTTTCTTCAACTCTGTGAAGGCATGTGGGCACTCTTCAGACCAGTACCATGTATAGTTCTTCTTGAGAAGATCTGTGAATAGGGCGGCTTTGGTTGAATAGCCCATGATAAACTGGTGATAGTAGTTAACCAGCCCAAGAAAAGATCGTAGCTCCGGTACCTTGGTTGGAGGCTCCCATTCTTGAATGGCCATCACCTTTGCTTGATCCATCATGAGCTTCACATCCATTATTCGGTAGCCAAGGAACTCTGCCTCTTATTGAGCAAATGAGCATTTTTCCTTCTTGACGTAGAGTTCATTGTCACGAAGAACTTGGAAGACTTGTTGAAGATGTTGCACATGCTCTTCAAGAGTTGTGCTATAAATGACAATGTCTTCCAAGTAGACTACCACAAACCGATCAAGATAGGGATGGAAGAGCTTGCTCATGAGGGTACAGAATGTGGCGGGTGCATTGGTGAGACCAAATAGCATGACAAGAAATTTATAAGTGCTGTATCTTGTCACACACGTGGTCTTTGGCTCATCACCCTTGGCATTGCGCACTTGGTAGTACCCTGATCTTAAGTCAAGTTTCGTGAAGTATCGAGCCCTCGCAAGTTGGTCAAGCAACTCCGCAATTAGTGGAATTAAATACTTGTTTTAATGGTGATCTTGTTAAATGCCCGATAGTCGATACACATATGGAGGGATCCATCCTTCTTCTTTTGGAAAAGGACGGGTGCACCATGTGGAGCTTTCGAGGGCTGAACGTAGCCTGCATCTAGCAAGTCTTGGAGTTGTTTCTTTAACTCTGCAAGTTCGGGTGGCGCCATGCGGTAAGGCGCCATGGCTGGAGGCTTGGCAACGAGCTCTAACTCGATTTGGTGGTCCACTTCTCGTCGTGAAGGCAACTTCTTTGGGAGCTCTTGGGGCATCACATCCTTATATTTCTCAAGGATGGCCTAGACTTGCCTTGGCATTAGGTCCTTGACAATGGTGATGTCCTCCCCATCGTTTAGTTCTCGAATGATGGCAAGGAAAGTTAGATCCTTCTTCATCCCCTATTTAAATTGTAGCACAGATAGCATCTTGTTCTCAACCTTTGCCGCACGTTCTGCCATAACCATGCATGATTGACTCTCGTCGAGGATGCTAAGGGAGTTAGAGGCTGGTATGGGGAAAGCATGGACTTGGTCGAAGAACTCCATGCCTAGCACTACTTGAAAATCATCCATGGGAATGATAGAGAAATCAAGCTTACCGTTCCATGTACCAAGTTACACTGACGTTGCCTTGGACACTCCCAATATTGCCTTGGCGGAAGAGTTTACCGTTTTAAAGGTGCCTCCTCCATTGGTATATTTGAGGCCTAGCCGTGTGGCCTCTTCCATGGAGATGAAGTTGTGCGTGGCTCCAGTATCAAGCATTGCACGTACGTCCTTGTCGTTGATGGCGGCGCTCACATACATTAGACCTTTTTGAACATAGGTGGGTCTTTTATGTGCGCTAATAGTGCGGAGAGAACCCACCCCCGCTTGAGGCTTCTCATTTTGTACGCCCTCAAGTTAAACAGCTAGGGCGTTGAGGGTCTTCCTCTTTGGGCAATCACGCACCCAATGAGGGCCATCACAAATGGAGCAAGGACTTTTGGGTTTAGGGGCGTCGGACTTACCTTTGTTAGGTGTGTCGCGCTTGTCTCCCCCAGATGGTTTACGTGCACTACGTTCCTTTCAACTTCCATGGCATTGCGAGTGCCATTGTGTATGGCGGGAGTAGGCACTTACATGGTGCTTAGCCCACTTATGTAAAACGGGTTAGCACGATCACATCGATGCTTCTCCCATTCCGTGTGAGATTCCTCCACTTCCACACGGATTGCTCGCAACTTGTGCTCCATAAAGGTTCGCAAGCCCACGAGCTCTCGTGTAAGGTTGTGAAGCTCCTTTTCATAGGTAGTGCTAAACTCAAGGATGTTGGACTTTGTTGCTTGGGTTATCTCTCCAATCTATCTCTAGGCCTTCGAGACGGTTGGAGAGGCCCTTAATTTCATTGTCCATCCCCGAGATAGCTTGCTCTAAGTTAGTAACACGAGGCTCTAAAGACTTACCTTTGTTAGGTGTGTCGCGCTTGTCTCCCCCGGATGGTTTACGTGCACTACGTTCCTTTCAACTTCCATGGCATTGCGAGTGCCATTGTGTATAGCGGGAGTAGGCACTTACATGGTGCTTAACCCACTTATGTAAAACAGGTTAGCACGATCACATCGATGCTTCTCCCATTCCGTGTGAGATTCCTCCACTTCCACACGGATTGCTCGCAACTTGTGCTCCATAAAGGTTCGCAAGCCCACGAGCTCTCGTGTAAGGTTGTGAAGCTCCTTTTCATAGGTAGTGCTAAACTCAAGGATGTTGGACTTTGTTGCTTGGGTTATCTCTCCATAATCTATCTCTAGGCTTTCGAGACGGTTGGAGAGGCCCTTAATTTCATTGTCCATCCCTGAGATAGCTTGCTCTAAGTTAGTAACACGAGGCTCTAAAGACTTACCTTTGTTAGGTGTGTCGCGCTTGTCTCCCCCGGATGGTTTACGTGCACTACGTTCCTTTCAACTTCCATGGCATTGCGAGTGCCATTGTGTATAGCGGGAGTAGGCACTTACATGGTGCTTAGCCCACTTATGTAAAACGGGTTAGCACGATCACATCGATGCTTCTCCCATTCCGTGTGAGATTCCTCCACTTTCACACGGATTGCTCGCAACTTGTGCTCCATAAAGGTTCGCAAGCCCACGAGCTCTCGTGTAAGGTTGTGAAGCTCCTTTTCATAGGTAGTGCTAAACTCAAGGATGTTGGACTTTGTTGCTTGGGTTATCTCTCCATAATCTATCTCTAGGCCTTCGAGACGGTTGGAGAGGCCCTTAATTTCATTGTCCATCCCCGAGATAGCTTGCTCTAAGTTAGTAACACGAGGCTCTAAAGACTCCAAGGGTGGAGCTTTGGACTTACCTCGTTTTCCTTGTTGACGTGATTGAGGCACAGGTTGCTCCTCTCGTCTACGAATTTGCTCCTCCATGGTCACTTCAAGGTCGGATGCTATGCTCTTGTGCTCGAACCGTGCTCTGATACCCACTATCACGAGCTTAGAGGTTTGCGTAGCACGCTCATGCGGCACTTAGACAACTTGAACTCAAAAGTTGTTAAGTAAGGCTTATAGTTTGCCTTCTCGTTCAAGGAGAAGAGAGGATCATTGAGTCAAAGAGCTTTGTAGGCAAGAAGAGAAGAGATGGAAGATGGAGACAAGTATTGTTAAGTAAGAGAGCTTTATATTACACAAGATTACTTACTTACAACTTTGCTTGTATTTGCTTGGATGATTTACAAATGGGCTTTGGAGGGGTTTTTATAGTGAATCACCTCTCAAACGAATGGCTAAGATCTAATGCATCTAAGGGTCTTAATTCACTATCTAGAATGATCTACTAGACATATACAAGAGTAGACAAATACAAGAGTAGATGTGTACAAGAGAGAATTCTAGAGCTTATTTTGCTAGAGAATTCTAGAAGTTAGGCTTGGGCTTGCAAACTTTCTAAAAGTTAGGCCAAGCTTTATGTATATTTAAGTCACTCTAACAAGCTAATCAGGCGGGTCGTAACACGCAGCCATGGCACCACTCACAACCAACACTCTTCCACAATTGTCCACTAAGATATCAGTTATTAATCACCACGTCACTCTTCCATTATAGCAACTGTTATAGTTTTTTAGTTATTCGGCATTGTATTTAAGTGTAAAACACTTACCATTAGGTGATTAGAAAAGAATATCAAACAATTAGATTAGTTCTAGGTTTGTAGAGTTAATTTAGTTATTGAAGTTAAGTTTGATTCTTATCATTATGATATCAGAGCGCGGGAACCGCACCTCCACCTGGGTTTGAAAAAACAGCTAGCAATTCTTGTGATGAGGTCAAAGATGAACTAGCTTCCAGACGAAAAGATCTAGCCCATCCTAGTGCTCGTATTGCTGAATTGGCTGACGCACTTCTAAGCATCCAGAATAGCCTCTCTACCATATTTCAGACACCACCACCTCCTCAAAATTTATCACATTTTCATTCATCTTCATTTGTGGGGTGTCACGGCCAATAAGATTAGATTTTCTGACTTTCGACGGAAAAGATCCGGAAGAATGGATATCTCATGTTCCAACAAATCCAAAATCTTAACCATGTACCTGAGGAAATTCTGGTGAAAATTGCAGTAGCTCATTTGCTTGGAGAAGCCATTCCATGGTATCAATGGTTGGTTAAAACAGTTGGAGTGCATTTTGCAGAGCTTTATGCTCATGATTTGGCTTACTTGAAGACGTCGATCCAGAGGGTGCTATTTCTAAGCTACAACAAACATCCACAGTCCTTGAATACCAAGGCAAGACAAGCGTTGCCTGGAGTCCCAAATCCACACTCTAACCAAACTTTTCCTATAGCTCGACAACAAGAGGAAATTTAAACCTTCCAAACAATGGCCAACTCCAACAATCGTGAAACTTCCTTCCTAGCTATATTTGACCAAAACCAATCTTCATTGCAACATATCTCAGTTCCAAACACTAAACCAGTCCTATCGCCTACAACAAATAAATGGAGTATAACTAAACCATCGTCTGAATCTACCAACATATCAGAAGCGGTGAAGAGATAGCTTAAAAGAGCAACAGGAGCGTCGCTTGAAGGGACTATGTTTCAACTGTAATGAGCATTTGAAGCCAGGCCATCATTTTCTAAGACCGCAACTATTGCTTTTGGTACATGAGGAATTTCAGCCTCCAGATGAAGCCTAGGAGCCACAACATGAAACACTCAACAACTGGAGGTTTCAACTTGGGAAGACTATGATAATATTATTGTTCGTTTTCATTTTTAAGAGACTTGAGGGCAAGGCCCAAGTTGGGGAGGGGGGATAGGTGGGGGTGGGTGGCACTTGTTACAAACCCACCAGTTTACTCCGCTTCCTTGTAACCACCTAGTCATGGCACCACTCACAGCCAACACTCGTCCACAATCTTCCACTAAGATATCAGTGATTAATCACCATGTAACTCTTCCATTATAGTAACTGTTACAGCTTTTTAATTATTTGGCATTATATTTACGTGTAACAGACATACCTTTTGGTAGGCAGAAAAGAATATCAAACAATGATATTAGTTCGAGGCTTGTAGAGTTAATTTAGTAATTGAAGTTAAGTTTGGTACTCATTAGAAACGATTACAAACAGTCCGATCGAAAAAGCAATAAATTAATTACATATTTACATAGTATTGAAAAAAAAAACTCTAAAAAAGAGTGCAGAAGTTTGAAATGGGTTGAGAAAGAGGTGTTTTCACGAAGAGGAAGATATCTAGAGAGAGAAAGTCACGGTTTTGGGCAAAAAAAATCTCGGTCAGTCATTGTAACTACTTAATTGTATCTCTTGGAATCAATGTTATACATTCTTGGAAACAGGATTTTGGCTTTAGTTGTTTTTTATTAGACATTGAATGTTAGGTTTCAGATGCATGTAAAATGGAATTTTGTTTGATTTTGATGCAATGAAAGTGTGAAATGGTGGTTTAGGACGGAGTTCAGTTTGAAGAAGATAAGTGTCGATTAAGTTCGTTGAATGTTAGACGTTAAATAGCTGATTGTCAGACATCAGAAAACTGAGATGTCTAACATCCCACATGGACAACCGAGCGTACCATATCTAACAAATAAGTGTCCAACGTCAAATAGTCAAGTGTTTGACATTCGATATTAGATAGTCTAAATGTCCTTGTGACACCTAAATTCTGTCCATTAACTAATTTAAATTTACGGTACAGTTTTAGTATTAGATTTAGCTGTTCTGGTGGGTGCCTAGAATAAAAGAATAATACTATTTTACAAACTATTTGGTGCAAACTTATCTACAGAGTAATGTGTTATGATTTGATTAACAAGTGAATTTTAAAAAAGCAATGTCACACATATAATAAATTGATATAACATCACTTATTTTGTGTCATATAATCTGTTAATATTTATTATTTTGACTTTTTTATATTCACCTACCATTTACATTAATTAATTAAAAAAATGATATTTTATTCTAATATTACTTGAATAAAATAATCCAAAATCTTAGAAAAAATATTTCAACTCCATTTTCTTATTCTTGTGATACATTTTCAACTGATTTACAAATCAAATGGCATAACTCCTTGCGCTCTTTCAGATTTTTTATGATTTTAAGGGGAAATAATCAACTTTTGCTTATAAGACAGTACTTGCATGTTAAACAAAAAGATTAGATTAATGTACCCAGTGATTCCTCAGGAGAAAATTTTTGGTCCCTGGCTCTTTTATTGAAGACTTCGTAATTTTATTATGAATTCAGTAGTCAAGCCTCCCAAATATTTCTGTATTCTAAAACTTTATGCACAATTAGAAACAAATTTGGGGCTGAAATATCATCAATTACCCTTGCAATACAGTGGATAATACTCTCTTAAAATACCTCATTTCTTATTCGAAAATCTGGGTTATACAACTTCATGGATAATTACAGTATGTGAGACTTTCAGCACAAAAAAATGAAAGGTTCCACTGAAATAACAAGATGCCTGAAATGTGGCACGAGAGATTGATTTACATGTAATTGCTTCTAAATAAATTACAACCACAAAAAAGCCTGAGTTCAAAATAAATAAATACCCTTGCTTTGGCATGATTCAGATTGCCCCAAAGAGCACTAAGAGTCGAAGGAATCACATCCTTCACCGAGGACTCATAACCCGCCATTTGGTCATGTAGTTCCAGTTTGTTACCAATAGTCATTGCATGAGCATTTTCTATCTTTAAAATGGTGAAAACGGTTTGAGTCTCTCACAATGATCTCCTTTTGGAGAAGATCTGATGCCAACGTCATGAAGTTATGGCAATCAACACAAATTCTGATATTCTTCATAATTCTTATAATACTAGATTTAGTATGCAAACTTTCCTGATTCATTATGGCAAACACCAAAGCCAACTTCTCACTATGATGGTAAAGTTGCTCCTCTTTGTTCTCCTCTTCTATGTCATGCAAGGCCAAGCTTGTCTCTGGCACATAGCCCATCTCCTTTAACTGCCCAATCAGTCCATCAAGCTTTGTACATATGGCCTCTCCTTGTAAATGACGTTTTCCTCCCGAGGAAAATTCATGTACCTGATTTTTTATCTCAATCCAGCTTAAACCAGGTTCCTTTCTCACTCTGTAACGCATCATTTCTTTCCTAGTTAGCCCTGCTTTATTGAAATTTCCACTGGAGCAATATAGATTTGACATTTGTACATAACCTAATGAATCTCCAGGCTCCAACTGCCTCAGTTTAGCTGCTGCAAACTCTGCTAAGCTTGTCTCACCATGCTTTCTACATGAACCAAGCAAGGAACTCCAAATCACTGAATCAGGCTCCAATGGCATTTCACTAATAAGCTTCTCAGCCTCAAGAAGACGCCCACCTCGCCCAAGAATGTCAACCATGCAGGCATAATGATCTACTTGAGGAGCTGTCCAATAATTGTCAAGCATAGAGTGAAAGATTTTACTCCCTTCTTCCACCAGTCCAGAATGGCTGCAAGCTGAGAGTAAAGCAACAAAAGTAGCAGAATCTGGTAGGACATTCATTGTTGAAAAGAGCTGCAATGCTTCTTTACCTTGTCCATGCAACGCATAAGCCTTGAGCATTGAATTCCAAGAAACCAAATTCCGAAATTCCATTTCATAAAATACTTGCTTTGATAAGGCAATGAAGCCGCACTTTGAATAGGCATGGATCAAAGCAGTTGCAAGCACTGTATCACCCATAAACCCCAACGTAATTATTTGCGAATGAACTACCGATGCATGCCTTTCTGTCATAAGGCCTGCACAAGCCTTTAACACAATTGAGAAAGTAAACCAGTTCGGAGCTAAGTCTTCTCGAAGCAACTGACGAAAGAGGAACAGAGCTTCCTCAGGTTCACTTTCAGCTAATGCTGTTATAATTCCAGTCCATGAAACAATATCCCAGTAACTCCTCTCCAAGAAGAGCTTGTAACAGTCAGCAATATCTCCTCCAAGATCCGAATAAGCTTTCACCAATGCAGTTGCCACTTCAATTTCTGAAATAAGCCCACTTTTGATACAAAGACAATGCAACTGAAGACAAAACTTGAGACCCAAGTACACATCCCTGTCAGAGCTACCACACAAGGAACTTAATACAGTAAGAAGCGTGGCACGATCGAATCCAATACCCTGATGCCACATTGTTGCAAAAAGCTTGACAGCTTCTCCCCCAAGTTGACAAAACCGAAAACCTGCAATCATCGAATTCCAGGAAATTACATTCCTGACCTTCATTCTCTTAAACACATTCCAAGCCTCATCTGAACTGCCACCAAAGCCGTAACTCTTACTATACATATTAACAAGAGCATTTGCCACGTAGACATAAGCATCAAGTGACATCTTCAACGCAAGCGCATGTACTTGCTTGCCACCCACGTAATCACAGGAACAAAGTACACTCGCAAAAGCGAACTCATCCGGCCGGAAGTGCACCAACAGGCCCAAAAACATACGAAAGCACTCGTGGGCCAGCCCATGTCGAGAGTAGCCCGAAATGAGGGCGTTCCAAGAAACAATGTTTTTCTGAGGCATTTGATCGAACATTCGCCGTGCGTAGTTTAAGCACCCAAATTTGCAGTACATGATAACGAGATGGTTAGCGACGAAGAGGTCCCAAGGGTGGTCATTTCCGTAATTTTCAACCATGTGCTGGTGTAATTGCAGGCCTTGTTCGAGTTTCCCATGACAAGCACAAGCGTGGAAGAGACTTGCGTAGGATTGCTTGGACTGAAGGGATGGCGGCGAATTGTAGAATAGCAAGAGGGCCTCTGTGAGGTGACCGCGAGTAGATAGTACGCGAAACTTCTCGAGGAGATTGTTGGCTTCGGTTTCTGTACAGGAGACTGAGTGGAGATTGGTGTAAGTGTGATTTCGAATGTAGCTATAACACGCCCGGATGGCTGGGCGTGTCATTACAGATCTTAGTAGCTCTTGTAAGGGATCAAGGACTAGTGTCCCTTCTTGCAGGATTAGTGCCATATTGTTTATTTTTTATCATCTAATTTATTTTTAATTTCAATAAATGATTTGCCATCTCAATTTCAATGAAATTTTTATGATTGAGTAATGTTATTTATTATTATATAATTTTATTCAGAAAAAATTTTAGATTAACGGGATTTTTTAACACATAATACATATTTATTTATTAAGCCCTTAATTATTGTAATCCCTTCGCATTAATATATTATGCCGAACTATTACTTGAGAAAGTGGTGGACTTGACTGCCATTTCTTGTGAACGTCTTTTACTCGATAGGGTCCATTCCATTCCAAATGGGCATGAACAATCCTCTACTATCTTAATTTGCTTTACCTTCTCATAGAAAGCTTTGGGAATTTTGTTGATATGAAAGTTTCATGTTAGTCAATGATACCTGATGAGTTGATAAAGTTGATTTTTTTTCATTTGTTCTGTTTTTATTTTGATTAGGATTTAAGATAAGTCTTTATCTTTTATCTTTTGTTCACTAGAACCTGATTTGTAGTTTAGCTATCATCATCTTTTATCAAATTTGTAGTTAAGCTCAAGTAGAAGTCTTTCTTCCATATATTTTATTTTGTGTTGAATAGCATCAGTTATGGAAATATGCAGTAGAAAAAAATAGAGAGTTTTCTCTCACTCTTGAGTGTGTTTATTATTTTATTTTCTATTTTCCTTCTTCTATTATTTTTGGTCTTGGGTTTGTGTAATACTAGTTTATATGATTCAGTTTTTACATGATATCAGAGCCACGATGGTAGAAGCTATTTTCTTTTTAAATCCCTATGTGAAGAAGATGAATAGGTGATTCAAGAATGGATTCTATAGGTCAGGTTAACAGGCCTACTGCGGAATTACTCAATCAGTCTAATTACAAGATATGGAAGTCATGTATGGAATTGTATCTTAGCTTTGTGGTGAAGACTTGTGGGATGTTGTAGGTGAAGATAAGATTCAATGTCCAGAGAACATACTAGCGAAATTTGCAAAATTAAAGAAATGAAGTCGCTTAATGCGAAAGCTGAATTTATGTTGAAGAAATCCATTTCTCAAGGTTTATTTGATCACACCATCCAATGTAAGTTAGAAAATCAAATATGGGAGACACTTAACAGGTTGTTCAACAAAAAGAATGTTGGTTGGCTTCAAATGTTAGAGGACGGATTGGCAAATACAACTCAAGGTGATCTCTCTATTGGTCAATATTTTCTAAAGATAAAGAGTTTATGTTCAGAAATAACTCTTTTAGATTCAGAAGAGCCCATTTCTGAGGCATGAATGAGGTGATTATCATTCGCTAGTTAAAGAGATGATAAATCTCATATGTAACCTCAATTCAAGGGTGGACTAATCAACCTTCCCTAATTAGAAGAGTTTGAGAATTTTTTACCATCTCAAGAGTCATTAGCACGACAAATGGATGGAGTTTTTTGTCTCAAGTAGTGAAGAAGTTCATTTTTCTGACAAAACAAGAATGGATAGCAACACAAAAAAAAAAAGTTTGGAAATTCAAATTACAATGGAGAATCAACAAATAGAGGTAACAAGAAAGTTTTAAATGTTCCAAGTGTGGAAAGCTTGGCCATATAAAGAAGAATTGCTATGTTAGATTGGAGAGCAGTACTGTGGTAGAGAAGATTAATGATTCTAGCAACTCTAGTGAGATTGAAAAAGTAAATCCGAGTAGGCGTTTCTTGGCAGAAATCTTTTCGATTGATGAGATAACTACTATTATTTTGAGAATGATTGGATAATTGATTCTTGTTGTGGACATCATCTAATTGATAATGATGCAAAGTTCTCCAATTTAATAAAAATATATATATATATATATGAAGGGAGAGACGCCATCATCATGGTAGATAACTCAGTTTACTCCATTAAAAAGGAAGGTATTGTCATCATCACCAGTGAAGGTAATGATTCTATCACCATTGATAATGTTTTCCATGTTCTAGAAGTAAAGAAAAAGTATTTGTGGTTGCAAATGTTGTGGATTATGGTTATTATGTTCTTTTTGGACCAAGCATGTGCAATTTCGTCAAAATATTGAAAATCGGGTATTCATCCCACCAAAGTGTTTAGAACCATGACACTATGTCAGAGTCGCTTTTAACAATTAAGGGAACACAAAGAAGTGATAGATATCTGGAGAATGGAGTCGCCACCCCGTTTTTAATTAGGAAAATGGATGATGGCAATTCAATCCCTTGCTTCGAGACCTAAACTATTTTCATCCCTTCAAAGATAGGTTTGGGAAGTTAGATACAAGCCTTCGGCCTGCCCAGATGTAAATTTGACCTTCATTAGGAAAGACCAAATAGGAATAGATACATTTTGTTCTACAGTCCACTTGAGATTGTTCATTTTATGCACACATTTCTAATTTTTTCTTTATTAGTCATGTGAGGTGATTTTCAATTAGTGACAGTTGTATATTCATAGATAGAAGGAGATGAGGAGAATATAGTTATAATTTTCTTGCAAACATGAGGGAAAGGGAGGAGGATTACATCAATTATTATTCAACAATAAAGTAAATTCTACTTCTAAACACTTGATATATTGCATTCATTCAATCCATAATATAGCACATTCTTGCAAATCATATCTTCATATATAAGCAATCAACACGAGATTTGATATATAAGGAATTTCTCACTACCATATGTGCGTCTATTCAATGCTTATCAAACCTCTTCAAGCTTATATTCATCGTATTCATTTATTCTAAGTGATGGTCCCTCACCATCAATGTGAGTCTACCACCACTTCATGGTATCATACAATTATTCAATCATATTTCTAAACATGGTAACTAATCAAAATAAATCAATCAAAATTATAAACAAGGCCACAAACTAAAATCATGGCACTTCGACCTAGATTTTGATAAGTCTATTATGGCATTCTAGCCTAAACATGATAATTCTGGCCTATTCATAGTAATCATCATGAATCATAGCATATTCTAGCCTAACATGGTTATCATGACAATCATGACATATTCTAGCCTAATTCAATCAATCAAGATAAAGCATGGCTATTCTAGCCCAATTCAAGCAATTAAAGATAAGCATGGCGGCTCTTGCCTATTCTATGTTATTTCCTAGCAATATTAAAAAATAAGTTTGATTTCTAATCATGATTTTAATAATGTGCTCTTAAGCATAATTCTAAACAAGTGTTCTTAAACATGATTCTAAGCATTCTTAAAGAAAATAAACTCCTAGCTCGATTCTAAAGAAAGAAAAGATCGATGACTTGTCTTGACAAACATTTCCACCTTGTGAGACAAATAAAGGGTTAAACACTTTATAAAACCCCTAAACATGCTTATAAGTATTAAAAATAAAACCAAATGATGCTTATTCTAAGAAAAATAAAACCTAGATATGCTTATTCTAAAGTAGGAAAAATAAAGAAGAAAAGAGAAGGGAGAAAAGAGAATTGCTCTCACGAAGTACCCTTTCTAGGTTTAGAACAGTAGAATGCATAAAAAATTATTAAACTAGAAAAAACTCCTTGAATTCACAAGTGTCTTCGAGAAGGAGATGAGAAGATTTCAATGTGCTTTGAAAGTGAGGAGGATGGGGGTTTATAGAGGTGCAAATATAAGTTGAAAAAGGAAGCAAAAAAACCACAAAGGAAAGTTTTTATTGAAATTTAGCAAAATACAAGGGGAAATACTAGCTGGCTGTGGGAGGACCGCCAGCAGATAGTTTGATAGCCAGTCGACTGTGGGGAGACTGTCGACTGGTGATAGGACAGCAGACAACTGTTCTACAATTTTCGTCTAGTGGTGACCAGCTAAGCCCCTAGATTTTGATTTCTTTCAAAGCATTCTCCCTCCGACCTTTGTCTATTTGATCATACATAACTTCAATTAGTGATCTATAAAATTTTGTGAAAACTACATATCTGTAGCTTCGCAATAGTGTATGACTCATTATTACATTCCTTCTGAATTGATTTCTGTGATTTTTCGATGTCATATGTCAGTTTTCAAAGCTTTTGGTTGGTTTCTTCTCAACTCTCTCCTTTTTGTTTTCACGGCCACTTCAGTCATTTTTTATTGCTCGACATTCATCTTTGGTTCATCATCAAGCGTAAAAATCCATTGTCTACATTAATGTTGTTCACAGAGGTAGAAGAGTGAAGGATTTATTTTATTATCAACCTATGATTCATATGTGAATAAAATGAGTAGCAAAGATAATTCATCTCTGTGGCATTCTGGACTTGGCCACATGAATATGGAAACAATTAGAAGTAATGCTTTATGAGGGATTCATAAGGATTGCATAATTTAACTAATTTGGTAGTAGGAAAATATGTGAAGGTTGTCTATATGGGAAGGCTTATTGACTTCCATTTGATAGGTCTTCTTCTAAGAGTAAATACCCACTAGCTAGAATGTGTCTATGTTGATTTGTTTGGCAATTAAAACACCTTCACTTTCTAGTTTTAGATATCTGTTAATTCTTGTTGATGATTATTCTAGATTTTCATGGGTTTATTTTGTGAAACAAAAATCAAAAGTGTTTTGTAGATTCAAAGAGTTTAAGGAGTCTATGGAAGGTGTTCTTGAAACAAAGATTAAGTTGTTACAAACTGATAAGGGAAATGAGTTTATGTCCGAGGAGTTTTTCAGTTTTGGTAGACAACATGGTATAAAGAGGCAACTTTTGTGTGTTGAAACATTGTAGCAAAATGGAGTAGGGAAAGGAAGATTAGGCACATTGTTAAGACTTGTAAAAGCTGGTTACATGCTAAGAAATTGCCCATGGCTTTATGGGTAGAAAGTATGAATTCTGATGAATATCTTACCAACCAGTGACCTTTGAGTCCAAATAACATAAAGACTCCTTATGAGCTAATGTTTAAAGAAAAGCATACTATCAAGCATTTTAAAGTTTTTGGTATAATATGCTATGTTCATGTTCTAGAATCCAAAAGAAGCAAATTGGACACAAAAGCAAGAAAAATGTATTTTCATAGGCTATGATGAAAGGAAGAAAGGTTGGAAGTGCATAGATCTTTAAACTCATAATTTTGTTATGTCAAGAGATGTGCACTACGTGAAAAATGACTTTTTGCGACGAAATTTTTCGTCGCAAAAAGTTAAAATTTCGTCGCAATAATTTTTTGCGACAAAAATAAATTCGTCGCGCTCCAGTCGCAATATGTGAGTCGCAATAGGTTTTTTTGCGACGATTCTGGAATTCCTCGCAAAAAGTCTTTTTGCGACAAAATTTTTCTCGCAAAAAGTGGTATTCTGCGACAAATATTTCGTCACAAAAAAGATCACATAACGTCAACTTTTTACGACAAAATAAAATTGTCGCAAAAGAGTATATTTTGCGACGAATTCCAATATTGTCGCAAATTGTTAGAAAACAACTCATTTTTTAATAAAATTATTTTAGTTAAAAAAGTTTATTGCGACCAATTTTTTCTCGCTAAATACTACCTTTAGCGACAAAAAATTCGTCGCAATAAATTTTTAACAAAAAAATTGATTTTTTTAAAGAATTTACAGATTTTATTTTTTAATTAGTTATAAATTTTAGAATAAATGACATGTCTCATTACACAACTTAATTCTTTATATTAATAATTTTATTAATTAACAACAAATTACCAAAAATTTATCACAATATATTTTTACAATATATCAACCTTTGTACATAGCAAAATTAAAAAAAAATACAAAAAAGAGAAAGAAAAATACAAAACTTCATCCTCCAAAAATTCTTTTGTTGTTGACTTTGTATGAATCCTCCAATCTTCAAGTACAAGCCATCTTCAAAAATACCTATTAAAAACAAAAAAATAAAAATAAAATGTTAAGTAAAAATTAAAGCATAAAAAATGAGTTTATGGAAAAAACAATGTTGAAGAAGCAAAGAATTTGATAATGTTGAGAATGTTGAGTT
>SNVD02004513.1:0-20718 GCA_013180625.2 Boswellia sacra | reverse complement strand
GAACAGAGTATTGTTGTAAATATAATGCAAATAAACTTGAAGAGGTGTGGTGACATTAAGCAGTTCCTTTCGCATCAATCCCAACCATTTCAGTGGATAACACGAGTAAATGGATCCAGTGACTTTCTCTCTCTCTCTTCTTATGGGTAATTCTCGTAGTGTATTTTTCAAGTATTTGAAGTCTACTGATTCCAGGAAAACTATAATGGGCAGAGGCAGAAATAAAGATAGAAAACACTTATACATTTAAATGGTTGAGCTATAATTCACTTGAATGTGTATCCAACAGCCAAATTATTGTATGCATTATGAAAGAATAGATAATGTATATATAAATGAAGAATGTCATTAATGTCTAGCACTTTGCCAAAGAGGGATTCTGGTAAAAAAAATAAAATTTCTTCCACTAACAAAATATAACCAGTTCTTGTCAGCGGGATTTGCATTGCATAAAGGTGGTTAGGTGACGAAGTAAAAGGAAGAAAACATATATGAACAAAACTAAATGTTGGCATACCTCCCAAAACATCACAAATTGGCAACCAAGCAATGAGTAAAATATCGGACCATAGTGACACTAAAAAAAAAATTATCAGGTTTTGAAAATTTCACTGAGACAAGAAAATAGTCAAAAGAGCTGATTACTATTAAGTTAATTTCAGTAAAAGAAATCAATGAGTCTTGTAAAGAAATGCAAATTGGGTAGTATAATCAATAATTCTAGTTGCACCAAATGAATGCCTGAAATTACCTTGCACACCTATAGAACATTAAAAGCGCACCAACAGCTAGCGAAACAGCAGTCCATGACCAAAGTCCAACAACAGCGGTTACCTTTGTCAGATTAGGAGCTAGCATGAGAGATAAGGAGTCAGTAACGATTAACATCCAAATACACCAATTGAGATTTTAAAATACCATTAGCTTACCTGCCAGAACGGAGTTGATGAAGAGGATGATCGAAATGACAATGATAAATAACAAAATAGGTGCATAACCAATATCTCCCGTCTTCCCAGTACAAATTTTGTCCTTCCACCGCTTGCTGTGCGCCCGCTGTGCATTAGACTGGATAAAATACAGAAAAAGAAATAAAGAGAGAGAGAGAGAGAGAGAGAGAGAGAGAATTGTTACTGGTTGTTTATTGATACCAGTTGCGAGTTCCCAGACATGTTTACAACATAGATCATTCAAAAAAAACACAACTAACAGTTTTTCCAGTGGCTAAGGTTGGAAATAAAGTAACAAGTACCACCCCAAGTGATTAACATAAAATGTAAAATGGCAGCAATAAAAATCTGTAAGTAAAATACTCCATGAATCTTATGCAAGCCCCTTATCTGCATGCAGATGAACTGATGCAGGTTCTATGAGCAAATTCATGATTCAAATTAGTGGTAACTTTTCCAATTTCTGCCTGCTTTTCTCTCCAGAAGTCTACAACCCTCCAAATTCTAACTTTAAAGAACACAACCATGAAGCAAACCAAAGGGCCAAGTAAGAGAAAATTATATGGGTGATGGTCATCATCTTCTGGAAAGATAAAAGTGAGAAAAATCTACAGCTCATGCTGCAAGAATGAAATCTGAATTTGAGAGCATGGCCGAAAATGTTTCTTCATTACCATTTTACAGGTAAAAATGTACACTTAATTAATTTTTGTACATTAATTGATAAGTGAAGAAAAAGGATCATGAGGAAAAAGAAATTACCATAGAAGATATGAATGAAGTTGGAGTCTAAGGCTTCTTCCATTATTATTACGTTACTGCTACGTATACATAGCAGTTTCTTAAAATTGCCATGGACACTCATCATTAATATAAAATAACCTTAGACCTCAAACTGTAAACTTATTCCCCATCTTAACATCTTCCAGAAGATAACCTAGTAATTGCAGGATGGACCCTCAGACCTCAGATCTATAAAGATACAACAATTCCTAAGACATGGTTTAAATTCCGTTGTACAAGTATATGCTACCTAAGGCTACGTTACCACAAAATCACGTACAAGGAAAAGGGCAACTTGCCGATGACCTTTATCATATGCAAGCTGAGTTGGAGTAAATCCTGCTTTGTCTTTCACCATCAATTCTTGTTTGTTGCCTGCATGTACAAGCACAGTGCATGCTTCCACATGTCCTCGTAATGCAGCCCAGTGCAAAGGCGTACACCCTGACAACAGATGTAAAATTATCACTTGCACTGCAAAATACACAAATAACAATACGCTAGCAATTAAATAAAAGATAAGAAGTAGGCATTTGACTGTATCTATATCAATTTTCTTCAATTTTGGTCTAGTAATATTCTTAGATGTACATGATGGCAGATCCAAAAGTCAACCTAATTAGTCCACTGTGTATTCTTTTTTTTTTTTTTTTTAAGAAACTGTTAGTCAACTGTGTATTTTCCTATACGTAGGCACAATTATGACATTAAACACTGCATGAGTAATGTAGAAAATAAAAGAGGGTACATACAGCACCACTACTAAGGATAATATTTTTGTTGCTTTCTGCTCTAGCATCATCCTTCAGCTGTTAAATCACTCAATTTCCTTGGTCAATTATCTTCTTTGAGCCCTTGTTCTCCTCATTAGATAAGGTAGGCCAAAGACCTTTCACTTAAACTTTAACTAAACTAAAATAAAATAATCGGAATAATGAAGAAATAATGTTATATTAATTTAAACTTAGGAATAATATTTCAAGGATTATATTTTACAAATATGTTTTATATCAGAGTTCCATTTGCTATGACTAGGATTATCTTTGAGCTTAAGATTTTAGCTGCACTGTCTCAATATTTATCTGTTCTGTGCCACGCTAAGCCTTTTAATATATATATTTGTTAATGATGGAGGCATCTTATTATTACTATTATGAACCTCTTGCCTTTCTAATTCTGTTCCATTTTTTCTGCCTCTTCTCCTAATTTCATTTCTATCTATTTCTGTATCCCTTCTTCTTTTTCACTGTCCTATATCACAGAGTCTGAATATCAGGAAATGTCTCATAAAATTTCATACAACAAGCAATAGAGCAAATCAACATGTAGTCACACATACATAATGAAACAAATGGATTTGTGTGTCCATGTTATAGCAATCCATTTTCTGATTTTAGCATTAAGTTTATGTACTTGAAACACACATAAAGAAATATATTATTATTTCTGGACACAAAGTACTGCTTCTATGAATTCTATGCATGTCAGACATAGATTTTCATCGTGTTTAAATACAAGAGCATGAACAAACTAAATGCCTCGTAGGATACCATCTTTATCTTGTCTCTCTTGGCTTGCATCTCTAAAAAGGAGTAGTCTAACCGTATCTCCAAATCCCTTATATGCAGCCCTGAATTATGGCATCGCAAGCAAAAAAAATTAATAACAAGCACTATAACGTTTCCTGATTCAAAGCCTACTGAAAGCACCATTGTTCAAGAAATAAAAATAAAAACGGAAATCTTCTCTTATTACTCAAAAACAAAACAAATGTGAAATTAGGCCTAAAATGGCCTAATTTCCCCACCGCTTTGAAACAGAAACTGATATTTGAAATCAAATAAAATGAATTCATATCGGAATAGAACAAATAATTAATTAAAATCTACCTCAAAATCAATTCATTTCTTTGTAGAAATATCAAATTAAGAGATTTAGAAGCTCTAGATTTTCTTTGTAACACGTAGAAAAATAATAACAATGTCATGGAACTGGAAGATTACTGAAAAGTAAGATGTGTCCTAACAAAATGACTGCACATAAGCATCAAAGACAATCACATACGTATAAACATGTATACATTAATCATGTAATCACAAAATATTTTTAGGAAATTTTTGTTTCAGTCTACCTCTACCTCAATATCAAACAATTACTTATCAAACTACCTGGATGATACATAAAAACAAGTCACTCTATAAAACAAATAAATAGCATTATGGAAATAAATATTGCATGACCTAAGATGTGTTTTCCGAGTCTAAATTTTGACACTTGCATGTCCAAAATCCATCTCAAAGTCATAACACATGGTTGTGGAATAATATAACTACATACCAATGAAGAGGGCTCCTCCCATCATTATCCAGTACATCATAATCAGCATGATACTTTGCAACAATGTGGTTTAAGAAAGCTGTCTGCCCATATTGAGCAGCAACATGAACTGCCTGCATTGAAACTTTTGCATGAATATATTTGTCTAATATAAATTATATTTTATTACATTTTACTTCCGCAGACAATATCTCTATTACATGTAAAATTACCAGTTATACAACTTAAATACAGCATAAAGATATAAAAGAGGATCAAATAAATTTACCCGATAACCATTAACATCTATAGCCTCCACTCGAGCTCCATTCTGCAAAAGCACATCTGCCACAGCAATTGAACCCCTAACTGCTGCCCAATGCAATGCCGTTTGCTTATTATTGTCAGTTGTGTTGACATCACCCCCATGCTTCATCGACAAACAAAAAACAACAATCAAAAACAAAAACTTCCACCTATTTTTGGCATATCCGCCATATATACCATCCATCAAATGCTCACAATATGTACATGGATACACATAAAATTCAAGAACATTCTTAAATCCTGGCAAAAAGAAGTACACAAAATTCAAGCAAAAACGTCAAGGAAACACCTCAGCCACCGCTCCCCTTCAAAGCAATCAATCTCCATCTCCTATCAATCTTATCAGTTGATACATAAGTTATTAATATAACACGTATACGCAAATGTGACCCATCTGACCATGTATAAATGCATACACGAAAACAAGACTACATTCATAGAAAATTGAAACGAACCCACATGACCAAAACCAACAAAAACAGCAAATTCAAAAGTAGCAACAAGATTATAGTTAAAGCAAAGTAAAAAAAGCCACATGAAATTCAACAAAATAAGAGTACCTCTATAATATACTGGGCAATATCAGCGAAGTTGTTGAGAGCAGCCCACTGAAGCGCATAGTAGCCATTGCCGTCGGGTATGGTGAGAGAAATAGCATATTCTTCTACGAATTTCCTGAGTTTCTCGAAATCCCCGTAAGCAGCTGCAGAGTAAACATCGGTTATGGCAACTGGGTTTTCGTTTTGGGGTTGATGGGTCTTTGATTCCGTGGATGAAACCACTTCGATCTCTGAAGAAGCCATGGAAAGAATCAATTACAAAAAAGTATAAAAGGAACTAAAGTGTTTCTGTAAGATTCCTTGAGTTTCAGGGTTTATAGATTAGCCGATGACGGAACTGGTAGAACCTTCCTCAATTCCTTTACTCCCCCGGTGATTTTTCTGTTGGGTTCTTAGCAAAATATTCCTAGTTTTGGGGTTTATTTGAGAATTTTTAACCCCCAATAAAATCGTCAGTAGTGGCACATTCCCTTGGGTTTGTACAAACTTTTCCAAGTTTTGGGGTTTCCAATTTTTGTAACTCCTAGTCGCCAATTAAAAAAAATCTTCAGCACTTACTCCATTGAGTTTGAATAAAATTTTTTCTAAGTTTTTTATTTTTATTTTTATTTTGTAAAAATTATAACCAAAATTCAGAAATCGATATTAAAAAAAATCAAAATTATAAGTGCATTTTGACAATCAAAATTATAAGTATTTTAAAAAATTAAGAAGTATTAACCATAAGCTGGTAGTTTTTTTTGTTTTTTAGTTGAAAGCTAAAGACATACAATTATCATAGACCAAAAGAAAAGAAATTATAATGTTATTATAATATTTAAATTTAATTTTTT
The DNA here is from genome assembly GCA_013180625.2 of Boswellia sacra. NCBI lineage: Eukaryota > Viridiplantae > Streptophyta > Magnoliopsida > Sapindales > Burseraceae > Boswellia > Boswellia sacra. The sequence goes on along the minus strand of SNVD02004513.1, from coordinate 14,949 downwards.
CAAATGTAATTATTTTTTAAAATTTGGATTATTTTTTTAAATTAACTTAATATTTTAATACATAATCAAATAATGATAAGGACATACACTTTTTTTTGATACATTTAAACTTGTCTAATGTGTTGTTTATCCGGTATTCAAACCAAAACCTTATATTAATCATAAAAATAATAAAAGAACATCATCTCATTTTGCATAAAAACTCTAATATAGTAAGGGATTAGCTACAATACATCCCATATATTGATACATTCCATTTTTAGAGTATAAATAAAAATAAAAATTACTAGGAAGTCTTATTTGTAATTAAATTATTTTATATTATAATAAATTAAAATGGGGCAACCGGTTTAACTGGTTTTATAATATCATTACAAAACTTTCATATCTTCACAAAATAATAAAAAATATAATAAACTATTAATTATTATATAGTTTGGCATCTTATTGAACAATTACTGTTCATAAAAAAGTAATTCAAACATGTCAATTTAATGAATCTAACTAAACTAGAATAACATGACAATGAAAAAAAAACTTACAATTACAAATTTAAGAATTAAAATTATATGTCAAGAAAATTAAAATACCTAGGAGCCTTCTTAAATTCATATATCGAACATGTAAAAAGATTATTCAATATCGACAATGTCAATCAGGATAGACACCTGTAACTACACTCCAATGTGACTAGATTTTAATGTATGGATTCAAAATATTCATTTAGAGTGTAGAATAAGGAAATTTTAGAAGAATCAACATCCTCAGGAAAAAAATAAAATTAGGAAATAGTGAATTTAAGAAGTCAGACTCGCGAGACAAGATAAAATGCTGTTTAAAAATACAAAACATGGGGAGTTTTGGAATTTCATAATGTTTACTTAAAAAAAATGTAAAATAATTTTGTAAAGAGCTTAATTCATTATACCAACTCTTATTTATAGTTACACTTGTGAGCTATAATAAAGTTAAATTAATTACTAAAATTACCACTCTATAACATAAAAAATTTTTCTAAACTTTTCATTAAAATATCTTATTATAAATCTGAAGTAATTTTTTTTCAAAATCTTTTAATATAAATCTAAATAAATATTCATAGTTATTAAAAAGAAATAGTTTAACATTTTCAAATTTTTGCTATATTGTAATTACATAGATACATATATTATTGTCATATACATTTTAAATTTTTTTTTGTTCAATTAACACATAAAGTAATTGGTGGATTGCATTACCACTTAAAAATAATATTGTTACTAGTAATACAAATTAGTATATTATGTTAATTTAAACTTATTGGAAATATAAATTTAATATTTTTAACAACAAATATAAATAGCATAAAAATTGTAAATTAGTTGTAATTATGACATTTAATTTATGTCATTTTATACAGAGCTAATTGAAAATGTTTTTTACCACTTCAATTGAGAAATTATGTTAATCTTAATAAAAACTACAAATAACTCATAATTTATAATTTATATTGTTTAAACTTCTTTTATTCTAAAATACTTAGAGTTTAAAATTATTTTACAACTTAACTAAAATGTAATATCATCATAGGCATAATTACATTTCTTTATAACACTTTAAAAAGTAAATTACTTATTTTTCATTGATAATTATATTCTAGATGAGGAGAAAACAATTTTACCAATTAGTTGAACTTCCACAAATGGCCAATAGCCCACAACTTAGAAATTAATATACATTACAAGAATAAACCTAATGTTAACATATAAAATCAGAGCTTCAACTTGCAATCATACGTGGACCTGTAATACAAAATGATGAACTTGTAAAACCTAATGTTAACATATAAAATACAATATGAAACTTGCAATAAGGTTAGCCATGAATGTAACAAGGAACATCAAAGTTGCAACATGACACCTAAAACTAGAAAAATTAAACATTCAACTTGCAATCATATATAGACTTGTAACACAGAATTATAAACTTGTAAAATCCAACGTCAACTTGTAAAATAAAACATGAAAGTTGCAACAAGGTTATCCAAGATGGTAACAATGAACATAAAAGGTGCAACATGAGCCATAAAACTAGTAAAATCAAACCTTCAACTTCTTGTAATACGAAATGATAAACTTGTAAAACCTAACGTTAACTTGTAAAATACAATATGAAACTCATAATAAGGTTAACCAAGATTGCAACAAAGAACATAAAAGTTTGCAACATGACACTTAAACATAATAAAATTTAACCTTCAACTTGCAATCATACGTGGACTTGTAACATAGAATGATGAACTTGCAAAACCTCACATTAACTTGTAACATACAATATGAAACTCACGACAAGGTGAACCAAGATTATAACAAGGAATGTAAAAGTTGTGACATGACATCTAAAACTAGTAAAATCAAACCTTTAACTTGCAATCATATGTGGACTTGTAACATAGAATGATGAACTTGTAAAATCTAACGTTAACTTGTAACACAGAACATGAAAGTCGCAACAAAGTTAACCAAGATTGAAACAAAGAACATAAAAATTACAACGTGACACCTAAAACTAGTAAAATCAAATCTTCAACTTGTAATCATACGTAGTCTTGTAATACAAAATGATGAATTTGTAAAACCTAACGTTAACTTGTAAAATACAACATAAGACTGTAACAAGGTTAACCAAGGTTGTAACAAAGAACATAAAAGTTGTAACATGACACTTAAAAATAGTAATATCAAACCTTCAAATTGCAATCATACGTGGACTTGTAACATGGAATGATAAACTTACAAAACCTCACGTTAACATATAAAATACAACATGAAACTCGCAACAAGGTTAACCAAGATTGTAACAAGGAACATGAAAGTTGCAACATGATACCTAAAGCTTGTAAAATCAAACATTTAACTTGCAATCGTACATGGAGTTGTAATACGAAACGATGAACCTGTAAAACCTAGCGTTAACTTGTAACATAGAACATCAAAGTTGCAACAAAGTTAACCAAGATTGAAACAAGAAACATAAAAATTGCAATGTGACACCTAAAACTAGTAAAATCAAACCTTCAACTTGCAATCATACGTGGACTTGTAACATGAAAAGATGAACTTGTAAAACCGAAAGTTAACTTGTAAAATAATACATGAAAGTCGAAACAAGGTTATCCAAGATGGTAACAATGAACATAAAAGTTGCAACATGACACCTAAAACTAATAAAATCAAATCTTCAACTTGCAATGATACATGGATTTGCAACAAGGAACAATAAACTTGTAAAGCCCCATGTTAACTTGTAAAATAAAATATGAAACTCGTAACAAGGTTAACCAATATTGAAATAAGGAATATAAAAGTTGCAACATGATACTTAAAACTAGTAAAATCAAACCTTCAACTTACAATCATATGAAAACTTGTAATACAAAAAGATGAACTTGTAAAACCTAATCATTAACTTGTAAAATTAAACATGAAACTCGCGACAAATCAAAATAAAATACAATAGAAAGCATAAAACTGTAACATGATACAATAATTTTGCTAAATCAATTAATTCTCTTTATTTTGTGATAAAATTAAAATTAAATTATCAAATTAAAATAACTTATAAAAATTATATTTTTTTAAAACTTATAGTTAATTATAATAAATGTTTTTTTGAAGAAGTTGTCTTCTTTTTTTTATAATTCAATTACACGCTAAGCACGTTTATATGTTTAATATTTAATTATTTAATCAACTTTTATTAAAGTAATTAAAAGTTAAAAAATATTTACAATAATTTTATAAAACAAAAGTATATAAATGTGTAACCTGCTATCATAGGTTAAAATTTGATTTGTTTATTTGTCATTTGGTCCTTCAATATGATACATATTTATTTTTTCTCCCAGAAATGGGATGTATCAATACGTGGGATGTATTGTAGCTAACTATTCATAAATGGCAATAATTTGCGTTAGAACAGCACTTTGTAATGTTCGGATTATTGATCGCAATGCAAGGAATGGTTCCCTTCTTAGGTCTCAGTTCCCTCATTCTTCAGAAATCTCCGGAAGCATGCCAAGCTTATTGAGACAACCAAGATCAGCTCATCTTTTATGTCATCTACAAACGTGAAGTAGGCAAGCCTCTATGAAGTTCTTATTATCAATGATCCATGAACTCCCCAGAAACCAACCAGAAATCCAAGTGTAATGGTGTTGTAAAAGAACAACTTGCGAAAATCATGAGATGTTTCATCGTAGGGTGGTGGTAAGTAACAAAGTGCCAAATTTCCCTAGTATAGATGGATCATTCATGATCTGGAATTGGTTGGTTCTTGGTTGATGGGATTTCTCCGAGCAGATTTTTGTATGATAGGTTCAAGTGAGCCAAGAAAGTTATAGAAGTCAAGGTTGGTGGAATAGGCCAAGAAAATTAATTCATAGAGAGGTCTAGAGTTCCCAAGAGTTTTAAGCTGCCAATGATGTCTGGTGTCTTTCCAGTCAAATAGTTCATAAACAAGTTCAGGATTTCAAGTCTTGTAAAATTTGTCACATCAGGGACATTTCTGGACAGGTTGTTACCTGAAAGATCAATACTATTCACAAGGTAGGGAGTATCCTCATACAGGTACTAATTTCCCCTTGTTTGCCATCATCAACTTCCTATCATCAGGAAAACTTCTAAATTCAGAAGCCATAGCACTCAGATTACCTACACAAGAGGGAATTGACCTTAAAAATTCGTTATGCGCCAGGTTCAGTATATGAAGAAAGAAGACTACATAACTATGGAGGAATATTCCCAGAAAAGAAGTTTGACTGGAGACCTAAAATGGACTGCTATCGTAGCATTTCTACCAACTAAGCGGGAATTTTACTAGAAAGTTATTTGTCCCCAAGATCAAGCAAATTAATCATTGTGCAGTTCTGCAGGGCTAAAGGGATATTTCTTCAGGTAAACTTTTGTTGCTCAACATCAAGCTTTGAAGTGGAAGAGAACCCCAGTGAACTTGGTATCTCACCAGTTAAACTGTTATTTGACAAGTCTAGATAGATAGCTGTGCCATTCCAGAAATTTGGAAATTTTCCTATAAACTGACTACTGGAGAGAGCAAGTGACAACAGATAACTTATAATTTTCTGATAATTAGGGGATGCTACTATTTAAAGAATTATAAGAGGCATCTAAAGTTCTCAATTTGGACCTTTTTTGGCCAAGTTCTTGAGGAATTGTTCAAAAAGAAGATTATCATGAAAATCGAGATCACTAACAATTAGATAATAATACTGGCAAGGCGCCAGTAAAGCGGACAGCATTTATGAGAACTACTGCTTGAGAATAGAATGTTATTGTGTTTGGCACTGTACCACTTATTTGATTGTTATCGAGGTCTAATCATTTTAGAATCAAATCTAATTCCCAAAACCACCATTGTATATGCAATTTTAGCATCAGAAAGAACCATATAGTTTAGTTCGTTTTGATTCCTTAGCCACATAGGAAATTTAGGACCCGATTTACAGGATATCAGGCCGAAGAATGTGAATTTGAAAGGAGGAATCCATTCTGAACTCACATTGAATGTCAAGGTCATATTCTTAAATGCCTGAACAATGGACATCTCCTTTAAGCCTGTGACATTAAAAAAATAAAATTCTGTCACGACACCCTCTTTTGGTCATTTTCTAAATTTAAATACACTAATGATGCAAGTTTTCCGAGACTAGGTGGAATTGTGCCTCTCATCCCATTTTCAGGAAGGTAGAAATATTCTAAGGATGACAAATTTCCCATGGATTCTAGGATAGAACATGAACATGAGTTCTCTATGAGTTTAAGATCTCTTAAGTTCCTTAAATTTCCTACGGAATTCGGAACAGAACCACTCAGTTCATTACACCCCAAATGTAAATAATTCTAGACTAGATTTAGTGCATTTTGACAAGCCATTAGTAAACTTTCTTACTGAGCAAGTAATATTGTTAGTAGACAGGCCAAGCTCACGCAGATTGCAGAGCTTACCAAACTTCCCTGGTACCATTAAGCAATGTGCTTTGACTAGACAAATTAATGTATCGAACGAAATTTAGGTTTGCACATTCATCAGACAAATTACTGGTCAACATAAACAAGACCAGTAAAGTTGAAAAGGTAGAAAGGTTATTGGGAGTTGGAATAAAGACCAAATAGTGGACAGTTTGTTAGAGTGCTGATGTGGCTAGGTGGTTAGTTTGTTACATATCTGTTATTGTATGTTGAGCTACGGGGTAATCTTTATATATGTATTAGATAGTATTGTATTTCCAGAATGCATATAATATAACTGAAGAATTACTCTAGAGAGTTTTAGATATTTCTTCCCTATTTTCCTTAATTTTCTTTTTCATTTTCCTGGAAAATACATATTCTTGATTTGGCATGAGAGCAAATTGATATATGAAAATAAGAGTTTTAGTAATGGAAGGAACATGAAGCAAATTATTAAGAAACGAATATCTATACTCGAAGTTAGAAGGAAAACTAACCAATATGAGAGATAGACAAACTTGCTCCAATATTCCCAACATCAACTTTCCCTTGACCTTAGTACTCAGATCCAAAAGATAGGTTGTTAAAATCATTAGTGATGTGATTCATTCCTCTAGAGTTTGGATACTAGCTGCTATCATTGACATAATCTGATGTTGCTACCATTGTTGCCATAGGACAGTTAAAAATGCCTGGTTTATTATTATTAATGCCATATGAGTTGTTCCATGTACCATGAGTACTAATAAAATAGGCATTAGCATTATCTGTGTGTTGAAAACATATAGTTGTGCACCATTGTTCCTATTACCATAATTGTATCATGGAGTTTGAGTGTTTTAAACACTAGTAGAGGTCACATCAAACATATAATAGCATTTGTGCACTGTGTGTCCTAATTTATCACATAACTGACATTGTGGTTTTCCTTTATTATTCCAAGACTTGTTCCAACCTTTCCATGGCCACACCATTAAAACTTGATCCAGAAAACCTTCTACCTTGATTACCATTCTGATTACCCTTTAAATTATTGCCTTGAGGATTACAATTCCTCTTATTTTGAGTAACCACATTAGTTGACATCTGTCCTTCAAAAGTAACAAAATTTTGTTGAATTCTAGCTTCCAATGCTAGTAAGTGAGCTGAAACACCCTTAAGAGACATTGGTTCATGTTTAGAAGTTATAACATCCACTATTGACTCGTATTCACTCCCTAGACCAGAGACTATAGCTAGGATCTGATCTATCTCAGAGACTTTATGACCTGAGATAGTTAACATATCACATGAGCTCTTTATCTTGATAATATACTCTCGCATAGTCAAGTTTCCTTTCTTTTGAGCTTGCAATTGATACTTGAACTGCATTACTTTAGCTAATGATTGTGAGGCAAACAATTGCTCTACAATACTCTATATTTCCCTAGCAATATTATTGAATCCAACCAATAAAGGCAAATAACGAGGATTAATGAAAGCTAATAACCAAGACACTAACAATTGATCTTGATGACGATAAGCTATAAAGGTTGGATTAAGTAATACCATACCTCCACCATGAATGAACTCAGCAAGACTAGATGTTGATTAAAGAATATAGTTATCAAAGCCATATCCATAGATTGTAGCACTAAACTGTTGCTTCCATAGTATATGATTATCTTCATCAAGCTTAATATTAAGAAGCTGAGTCATCAGATTCACTATTGGTGGAGAGACAACACTTGATGAAATTGACGAAGAGATCCACACTATGATTTGATTGCCATAAGAGGATGATGTAGTAGGAATTGAACTTGTATCTTCTTGTTTATAAAGTTCACTACTACCTCTTCTAGTTTCTTACTTGTGTATGTGGATGACATTATCATCACAGGAAGTAATTCAAAAGGGGTACATCAACTTATTTCTCTTTCAAATACAACATTTTCCTTCAAAGATTTAGGCTCCTTGAATTAATTTTTAGGCATTGAAGTATAGTCAACAACTCATGGTCTTCATTTATCTAGAACAAGGTATATCATTGATCTACTTAAAATGGTGAAGATGGAGAATGCAAATTCCTTGCCAACTCTTATGATTAGTGGGCTGCATCTTTCATCCAAGCAAAGAGATCGTATTCCAAGTGTTGCAGAGTATAGAAGTGTGGTAGGTGCTTTGCAATATATAACAATCACCAGGGCTGAGTTATCTTTTACTATAACAAAGTGTGTCAGTTCATGCAGTATCCTTTGGATACACATTGGAAAGCTGTCAAGCATGTTTTGAGATTTTTGAAAGGTATATTAGACATGGTCTAACATTGCAGCCATCAAATTAGTTCACTCTTATGGGCTTTTATGATATAGGTTAGGGAAGTGATATTGATGATAAAAGGTCCACTTGAGGGTTCTGCATATTTTTAGGTAATAGTTTAGTATCCAAGTGTTCTAAAAAGCAACATATAGTCTCCAGATCAAGTATAGAGGCAGAATACAGAAGTCTAGCTCATGCAACTTTAGAGATCCTTTGCTACAATCTCTTCTTACTGAGCTTAGAGTGAAATAAACCAAGGAACCTATTATTTAGTGTGATAACCTTAGTATAGTGGCTCTATCAGCTAATCTTATTTTGCACTCCGGGACCAGACACATAGAGTTTGACTTATATTTTGTTAGAGAGAAAGTTTGAAGAAGAAACTTGCTATTAATCAGGTTCCAACTCATAATCAAGTTGGAGATGTTCTAACTAAAGGTCTTTCTATGACTTCTTTCTAGAGATATAAAGAATAATTAATTGTTAAATCTTCTAGTTGTTTACATACAGGAGTTAAGAGTGAGAAGTTATGGATATCAGATCATACGTGAGTTTGAGGGGAAGAGTTAGAGTGAATATATGAAGCTGCTGTAAAGAGGATTTGAGTTTGACAGGAAGAGTTGAAACAAAAAACAAATAGTGGCTAATTTGTTAGATAAAGTACTGATGTAGCTAGGTGGTTAGTTTGTTACAAATCTGTAATTGTAAGTTGACTATGGGGTAGTCTTTATTTATGCATTAGATTGTATTGTACTTCTAGAATACATATAATATAACTCAAGAATTACTCCAAAGAGTTCTAGATACTTCCTCTCCATTTTCCTTAATTTTCTTTTTTTATTTTTCTAGAAAATACATATTCTTGATTTTGGGGAGGTGGAAGAGATCAAGCATTGAAAGATATGTCAAGTTTACAAGTGGGAGAGAAAGAGGAATAGTAAAAAGTCCATAAGTTGGTAGATATAATTCCTAAAGGGATGGAAGCATTTTCACAGCTTGATGAAATGAATAAATGCTAGCTCTCCTAATATTAATATTTCCTAGATTCAGGTGTTTCAAAGAAGAAACACCCAAAAACCAATGTAAGTCATTCTCTCTTTTGATTCCAATATGTAACTATTAAGATCAAGATAACCCAAGTGTGAAAGATTTACCAGATTTGAAGGAATAGCCCCACAAAGGATGCATCTAAGAGATTGAGATATCTCAATGTCTTAAGTGATCCAATGAATTCTGGGATTAGGATCTATCTAAAACTATTGATACTCCGGTCTAAGTATCTCAAATTCTTTAAATCAAGCAGAGAAGCACTCTCACCTCTAAATGTGATAGGTGTCGATTTATGTATTACTTTCATATCAATTTGTCCATGTTTCTTTGCTATATTCCTTGGTATTTTTATGTTTTTGTGTGGTTTTGATGTTTGTAGGAGTTTTGGAACAACTTGCACAAAAATGGAGTAAAACCCTTCATTTTCACCTCTGCTAATCAGCCAATTTCTCGGAGTTGATTGTATCGATATACAATTAATCGGATAACATGCTATATACCATTGGAAAGCTCTCGAAGTCTATTTTTCGGAGAAATTTACGGTTCACGAATTTATGTAGTGTACCGAAAGTTGTGATAAAAAGTATGAGAAGTGTATATTTGTAATTCCACATATCACTGTAGCATGTTATTAAATACGGGGGCACTGTAGCAAGTTACTGTAGCAGAGTTTATAAACACATTTTAGGGTTTTATTTTCATAACTTGAAGAGGGGAGAACGTGGTGGAGGCTGCAACTCTGGAATTCTTTCATCTCTTGGAGTTCTTGAAGGAGAAAGGAAGCTTGGAAAGAGGAAGAACTACAATCCAAAGAGAATTACATCAAATTTGCTAAGTTTTTCCCTTCCCTTTCATTTTCTGGAATGTCTCCATGTTGTATTGTATTTACCACGTTCTTAAACATGTGTAACTGAATCTGAATTGGTTGAGGGTGATTTCAAAGCCCCTGATATGGTTTTTGTAAGTTGATTGTGTAAGGAATTGTTATCCAATTCTCTAATTGAAGTTGCTTGTATTCTCCCATATTTAATGCTTATGATTGCTTGCTGATTGTATTTGAGTGGCCAACTGAATATAATCTGGTTGTGATTTATTGCTAGACTAGAAATCTTGATCCGTAATTGTCTTGAATTTCTAATCATTAGTAGCAAAATTGTGATCAGAGATTACAATTGGAGAATATAACCTAAGTTAAATAATCCGAGCTTGTGTGTTTATTGCTTAGATCAACCTATCTTTCTTATCATAATGCATCCATTGAATTAAACTCAGAGAGCTTGTTCTAGGTTGTTTAATGGATAGAGATTAAATAAAGTGCTTGTTTTATTTAACAACAAAGTAAGGAAAGATTGGGATAACAGAGCTTGTTGTTATCTACGGTTGATAACTTCAATGCTGTAATTGGATTACAATTCTATGTTAATTCACAAATTCATATCTTGTGGCAGAGAAAGAACCCTTAACCAAGTGTCTCTCATTGATTTTTCACTCCATTTAACTTTGTGTTGTGTTATTGTGCATTTACATTAATATTTCATTTAGTTAATCCATCAACAAAACCCCCCCATTTATTATGTTTGTTGCTTTGAATAACAAATTCAATTAGAATCAATCCTCGTGGGAACGATATCTACTTAGCACTTTATTACTTGTACGACTAGTGTACTTGCTAGTTTTGAACGCATCAAGTTTTTGGCGCCGTTGCCGGGGATTGATTTTCTAATCGATTTGTTATTTTGTTTTCATTGTTGATTCGTATTTTATTTGTTTTTCTTTTCTGATTGTTTGTGTTTAGGCGACATGGCAGTAAACTTCCAACAATTCAGTAGCTGATTTGAGCCACAATTACATTGGAGTGTAAATGAGGTAAGCACTCAGAACATTGAACAACAACTTTCTGAGCTAACTTCTCTTGTGGAAAACATGGCTGTAGGACATATGCAGAAATCTTATGCATGTGGGATATATTCTACCATGGAGCATCCAATCGACATGTATCCAACTTTACAAGAAGAATATATGGAACAAGCCAATGCCATGGGTAGATTTCCAGGACAAACGAGGCAATGGTATGATCCTTTCTCTAGCACTTACAATGCTGGATGGGAAGATCAACATAATTTCAGTTACTGGAATCATCAACCAATCACTCCAAATGTGATACCAAATCGGCCACAAAGTTTCAATCAACCTAGAGTGCAGCAACCATTTCAAATGCAACCACCACCAATGCCACAACCAGCACCACAACCAGCTCCAGAAAACTCAGGTATGTCACTCCAGGATATTGTTAATGCACTTGCCACTAACACAATGCAATTCCAGCAGGAAACTGGGGCAAGTATCCAAAACCTGGCAAATCAAATGGGACAATTGGCTACTAGCATGAGCAAATTCGATGGCCAAGGCTCAGAAAAATTATCTTCTCAAACGGTGATCAATCCAAGAGAGAATGCTTGTGTGATAACTTTGCAAAATGGAGAGCAATTAGATGTCCTGCCAAAGAAATCACAAACTGATGAAGAAGATGACACCACTTCCACATGAACAAAACATCTCTAGGTAAAGTTTTAAACTCCCATTCCTTCATATGTTTCTCCTCCACTTTTTCCTAGTAGATTTGCAAAATAGAAGGAGGAACAAGAACAAGAAATCCTGGAAACTTCTCAAAAAATCGAGGTAAATATACCACTTCTGGATGCTATCGAGCATGTACCTCGTTATATAAAATGTCTCAAGGAGTTATGCACTAGCAAGAGAAAGTTAAAAAGAAATGAGAAAGTAAGTGTAGGGAAAATGTTTCAGCTGTTCTACAAAGAAAAATTCCTCTGAAATGCAAAGATCCAGGTACGTTCACCATTCCATGCACCATTGGTAAAACCAAGTTTGAAAGAGCTATGTTAGATTTAGGAGCATCTATTAATGTCATGCCATTTATTTATGCTTCTTTAAATCTTGGACCTTTTGCGAAAACTGGTATTACCATTCAATTGCTGATCATTTTAATGCATATCCCAAAAGAGTTGTGGAAAGATGTGCTTGTGCAGGTGAATCAATTGGTTTTCCCAGCAGACTTTATGTTCTTGAAATAGAGGATGAGACATCTCCTAATCCAACACCGATTCTTTTAGGGAGACCATTCTCGAAAACTGCTAGAACAAAGATTGATGTTCATGATGGCATTCTCACCATAGAGTTTGGATAGCAAGGTTATCCGTTTCAATATTTTTGAGCAAGAGGTACCCAGATGACTTACATTCTGTTTTTGCAGACGTGCGTTGATTGTTCTTTGCAACAACAATTTTTAGAGCTAACTCGCAAGATGGATTGAATGTAGCTATTAGTGAGCACATAAGGACAGAAAATTCTAAGGAATCAAGAATTTTGATACAAAGTGTCCAAAGTAATGGAGAAAGCTATGGCATGCTTAGATGAGACTATAGCTATAACCACAAACAGGTATGATGTTTTCGTACATTGAATTGCCTTTATCTAATGAGAAAACTTCTTCCTTCTGTGATGAAAGCCAATACCTTGGAGCTTAAGCCACTTCCAGATTATTTGAAGCATGTGTTCTTGGGTGAGAAAGATACTTTGCCAATTATAATAGAAATGGGCCTTGCACCAATACAAGAAGCGAAACTCGTCCGAGTACTTAGAGATCACAGAATAGCTATTAAGTGGACGATTGCTAACATCCAAGGCCCAGCCATATGCAAGCACCAATTCTTGTTGGTAAAAGGATCCAAGCCCACTAGAGAAGCACAGCGGAGATTAGATCCTCTCATGATGGAACCAACGTCGGGCTAAGGACATTAAACCGAGCGCTTATTGGGAGGCAACCCAATGTTTTTGCAAAATAAATAAAAAGAAAAAGAAAAGAAAAATAAAATAAGGTAATAATGATCGATTTTTGTGTCTCGAGGAGATTCCTTTTGTAGGCCATCAAATTGATCAGGTTTTATCTCTCTTTGCCATCTGTCTTATTTGTTTTTATATTTTTATATTTGTTTTTTTTACTTTTGTTTGCTATTGTGTTGTTATCTTTTTTATATGTCTTTAGTTTCGTTTCTGCTCTTTTCTTTTTTTTCCTTTTGTTTAATTTGATTATTCCGTACTTCGAATTCATTCGTGCAACAGCTTGAGGAAGCATCCAAACGGGAGCTGAAGTCATTGCTCGAAGGTTTGAATCGTGCATATCTGGGAGAAGAACAAACTCAATCTCATTATCGGTAATATCTCTCCTTTTCTTCTCTCCAATGGATGCCGATATCTTTCTGTCGAACCTTCGTAAATATTTCCCTTCACTTCCTCAAAATGCTGTGTTTAAATTTATAAAGTACGGATGACTAGACTTTGGGCATTGATGCTCCTAAATGTGCCTGCTGATATCCGATGGCTTATCGAAGCCAAGGTGAGATTGTCCGGTGAGCCGGACATTAATCTCGCAAAATACATGCCTGGTCTAGGAAAGAGCTATTACGCCAAGAGGCGAAGAGCGAAAAGGTTACAAGTATGTTATAAATGTGCTAGAGGGAATTGTAACCAGACTTGTCGTTCATTAGGTTTTGCGTCCAGGAATAGAGAAGATAAACTTTCATTTATTAAGAATGGTTTGCGTAATGAGTCGCTGGATAATGTTTTGTTAACTCTCGAGTCACATTCTTGTGGGACTTGTTCAGCGTGAATTGCTTAATCTATGGACACAATTTCGTGATGAATTGCAGTGTTATAGTCTAGGGAATCTGACTAAAAACGACCCTGTTTGCCAGTTTATAAGAAAACTGGATGGGAAGCAAATCCCCGACTCATAGAAGGCGTTTCAGCCGTTACTGGACGTAAAACCAGAGAAGATGTGAGCCACAATCACAACTACTTGTATATTTGAATGTGTGTTGTTGTTGTCGAATTTTATTTATTTCTTATTTCGTTTGATCTGATTATCAATGTTGTTTTTGTGTTGTTGTTGTTTGTTGATTTTATTTGTTTTAATTTCAAGTTTTCTTTTTGGCAAACCATATGACTACCCTATGGCATAAGTACACGTGGGAGACAAGTGTGGAGGTTTTGTCAACCTCCGCCGAAAGTATATCTCTACTTTTCATACTTCACGTGGGAGACAAGTGTGGCGGTTTTGTCAAACCCCGACGAAAGTATATGTCCATTTTCCATGCTTCACGTGGGAGACAAGTGTGTAGGTTTTGTCAAACCCCGCCGAAAGCATATCTCATTTTTTCAAATCTTGGGGCGATAAATCTGCATCGAGCAACCCACACCGAAAGTATGTTCCCATGTGTCAAAATTTGAGAGTTTTATGGGTGTATATATACATTCTGCATATTTTCATATGTCATTCCATAACCTGTCTTGCAATTGAAAAGCATAATATCTAACGTGTCTTACACAAGATTAGAGCACTTGTAGAACTGGAGAAAACTCCAATTCGGCGATTCCGCAATATATGCGTATTTTGCGGATCGCAATTTGGTAAAGATGGAGAGTTTACCACAGCAGCTCTTGATCTTGGTAGGACATTAGCTGCGAGGGGTATTCATTTGATTTATGGAGGGGTTAGTCTTGGGTTTATGGGGTG
>SNVD02004511.1:0-20343 GCA_013180625.2 Boswellia sacra | reverse complement strand
AGTAGTGTCTGATTCAAAAGGGAAGTGGGAGGGCCCATTCATTGTGATAAAGGTTATGCTCGATGGATTTGTCATCTTATCAGACTTGGAAGGGAATGAGTTCACTAGGCCCATCAACAAGGACAGGCTAAAGAAATACTATATGTGAAAAAGGAAAAAAAGAAAAAGAAAAAAGTGTGAAAGGGAACATAAATAATCAAAAAACAAAAAATAGTTGATTAATGATAGGAGTTGTCTCATTGTGAACATATGGTTCAAAGAGCAAACGATTGTACTTTTATTAATGAAATGAAATTGTTTGGAAACGAATATGCCTTTGAAATGTCTTATTAATTTGCATGATAACAAAAGGAAAGCACCTAACATGTAAGCTAACAATGAAACTATCAATGTCGTCTCTACCTTTTCGCTAGACTACGAATAGGCACGCCATATCGCTCACGGCACCATCTGGCTTGAATAGCAGGATCAAGAATAAAAGCCTGAAGGTCACCTAATCCTTATACCGGTCATCTATCTCAAAGTCATGATCATAGAACAGATTCTTCTCAATGGTCTAATGCGGCTAAGAATCCTTCACACGGTCTGGATAACGAGCCAACAATCTCCCTAGATCGAAAGTAGTTGATGAATCCACGATCCTTTACTTAAGTCCATACTGCTGGTGTAGTATAGCAGGATCATAGAATGAGCTATGGGTGAAACTCGCCAAAGACGCACATGCAGTATATGTATCGATGGTCATAGTCTCTAACCTCCAGCATAGACAGTTCCAACGAATGTAAGTATTTGGAATGACTCAAGGCCAGTCAACCCAAGAAGAATGTCTCCCAAGTCTCCTCCTTTTATGAAGTTGAGGGCTATAACGGGACATATCCTCGTCAGGCAGTGCTAGAATTGACAGCCTCTATTATAACCAAATCTTTAAAAAAAAAAAAAGAAAAAGCTTTCTAAGTCGAAAACCTGAAAGGTTGGCTTAGGAAAAAATTAAGGCAAGCCTGCTAAGTTGAAAACCCGAAAGAGTAGCTTAGGCAAAAGTTAGGGCAGAAAAAGAAAAAGCCTACTGATATGAAAACTTGAAAAGGGTGGCTTAAGCAAAAGTCAAGGCAAGCTAGATAAGTTGAAAACTCGAAAGGGCGGCTTTGGCAAGAATTAGAGCATAAAAAAGGGAATCTCCTAAGTTAAAAACCTCAAAGGGTGACCTAAGCAAAAGTTAGGGTCAAAAAGAAAAATACCTGAAGGAGTGGAAAACTGCCACTGAACCTCTGACTCGGATGCAAACCAATCAATGTCTCTACTAGAATCAAGGAAACTATAGTAAAACCAGGTCCTATTTGAGGAATGATGGTTACACGTGGTTGGTCGCCTAGACCATCTGGTGAGATCAGTAGAAACTGTGTAAGAAGGTAAAATCGAAGAAGGCGAAGCCAATCAGATAAGGTCCTGTCCATCATCTCGAGCAAAGGCATGATGGATGATAACGTCATTCTACCACCCCTACTATGAATGTCCATAGTGGAAATCGAAAAGTCGAAGAAGTTGGCAAGATCAGACATCAATGATGTCTCAACAGTTGGTAGAATGACGCTCTCAGAACTAGACGAATGACAACTGAGTATGGCAAAGAATTCCTCATATAGGCCACTAGATTCAAGTTGCTTCCAGTCATCATCCTTTAGAAGCTTCAACAGAGGCTAGAGGGTCTTGAGAGGGGCCTCAAACATTTGAAAAGTGTGAGGAGATGTCGATAAGTGAAAAAGAAGACTCGAGAAGCGAGTATGGAAGTGTTGAAAGGCGTGAAGAATAGTAGTCAGAAGCAGCGCTTACATAGTGCAAGAAACAAAACATAAAAGGTAAGAAGAGGGAAGACCACCATTAAGCAGTATAAGGACTATTGGCTAACTATCTAACCATCAACCAACAGTTGTAGGACAATCAACTAGTGGTCTAATAGTTGGCCAGCAGTGGTTAGGGCAAAAGTCCTCTAATTTCCTCTTTCATGCGTTTTCGACTTTGGATCCTTGTATAGATGAGCCGTTTCGAGCGTGTGATTTCTAGATTTTGTAATTTGTTTAGAATTGAATAATTGATGATGTAGTAACAAATTTGAACAAATTTGGACGAAAATTGATCAAAATACGTAAAGTTTAAGCAGTAGTGTACTAAATTGAAAATATAAAATTTTCATTAAGTCTTTGAAATTTGTTCACATAACTGATTGCCTCGATTATACATCATGAAAAGTTGAAACACAAAAGTTCATACATGGAAGCTAAATGGACAAAAGAAAGAAACCAACATGAAGGAAACTAATGGCGATAGTCCTCATTCGTCACCACCACCATCATCATCATCATCATCATCGATAGAGAAGGTAGTAACCTAAGCCTGAAGGCACTCAGTCTCTCACTCCAGACGAGGATTCTCCTGATGACTTATCTAATCCAAGTAAGAAGCATATAGTTAGAAAAGCTATTAAGATTGAAATCATGCATACATGAAGTATAGAGTAGTGTTTTAACTGATAGTAGTGAGACATCAATTTGTAAGACGTATCCATGAGAAGTAGCTTGCATCTAAAAGATAAGCTCTATGGAAGATTGTGGTACCTGTAATGCATTGCATTTTTATGACTAACAAATATTTGAAGAATAACAAGAAACTTGAAGAATACACAGTCAGAAGACTTACCAGAGTGGTATCATGAGGAATGATAGGAACAGGCATAGTTGGGTCCTCAGTGATCACATTTCTGCTGATCTGCCTACTGGCATCCCACATGTAAACTACATTGCTAGGGTAGGCCTAAAGGTCGCCAATCACATGACTAGCTAGAACAGTTGGAGCAGCTTTAGGGGCTAAAGGCATGCATGGCTGCTCATTAGCGACAGCAAAAGAGGCAGATCTGCCAGTGCTAGAAGAGGAAACCCTCGATCTCTTCCCACAATAGGCAGAAGAGTTACCAACATGGTTGGAAGAGCAACGAGTAGCACTAGCAGAGGGATAGGGAACCCCATCAGTAGATTAGCTTGGCCTACTATATAGCAATGTGGCTTGGGCCCACTTAACATAAGAAACTGTTATTACTGGGAACTCAATCTTGCTTAAGTGAATCCCAGCCGCATAATTTGGCACATTTGGCTTCACAGCCCAGTCAGATGAATCATCATAATTGGCAAAGAAGGAGGAATTAGGCGACGCTCTTGGTCTTCGAACCAATCCCAGACACGACACCTAAATACCACATCATACTATCAACGCATGGGAGAAAGATGCGGTAGTTGACAAATGGGGCAGCGACCTGTAAAGCAGCTGACAAACCCTCACTGGGCCCCCACCACTTAGAGTAAATATCCGAAGAATATAAATATAGTGAGATTATAATATGTACAAAAATAAAGTACTAACTGCAATATCTTTTACCTTGTCCTAGGTCATCGTACGGATATAATCATGAAAGAAGTCCAACTCATGAGATATCTTGAGCTCTACATGACGTGCAACCCACCTATTCATCTATGGGAAAGAAAAGTCCTGACAGGTAGGAAGTGGGGAAGGCAGGATGCCCAACTCGTAGGCCTACATCTGTTATAAACATGACAAATTCAGAAATAGAATTCATACAAACAAAAGATGAACTTGTAAAATGAAAAAAAAATACCACAAGTAATGGGGCAAAGCCTGTAATCGCAGTAACACCTAGACATGCACGATCTAAGCCAAAATACGATGACCAAGAGCAACATGGCCCTAGTCAAAAGTTTTCACTCAATCAAGACCGTGGAGGGCAAGAAACAAAGTAAAAATAGTTGTGTTTGACACATTGACAAAAAACATTGAACCAAGTAGATACATGATGAAGCTATATGCATATTGATCCATCTCGGCTAAAGTCAGGTTTGATCTCCTCCTCCAATATTCGTACAATGCAGTGTATTGAATTGCAATATTGTTCTTGATCTTCACATCGCACCTAAGAAGCTGGCGAACCAAATTTTGCTGATCCCTCGAGTCTGCAGTATAAGCATCAATGGGTATAACCTCTCCTCCACATGGAAGGCCAATCAGAGCGACAATGTTAAAAGGTGTGATAATCATCTTACCAACTGGAAGATGGAAAGTGTGGGTCATGTCCATCCACCTCTCATATAAAGTAGCCAATGTTAGACGATTGGTGTGTCGAGTAGATGTAGAAGACAAGTAATAAACTTGTGGAATACAGTAGCAACAATCCTATTTCTAACAGCATCATTTTCTATCTCTAAAAACCAAGTATGGGCTCCAGAAAATAGCCCACACATTTTGTTCTCATGGAAGTCCTAAAGTAAGAAATTGAAGTCTCTACGTAAATACATGTCTAGAAAAATTCCTAGAAAATGGAAGACTGAAGAATGAAGAAAAGTGCTGATAGGTGTCTATTTATGTATTACTTTTATATCAATTCGTCCATGTTTCTTTGCTATATTCCATGGTATTTTTATGTTTTTTGTGTGTTTTGATGTTTGTAGGAGTTTTGGAGCAACTTGCACAAAAATGAGTAAAACCCTTCATTTTCACCTCTGCTAGTCAGTGATCTTCTCGGATTTAATTGTATTGATATACAATGAACCCGATGACATGTTATATACCGTTGGAAAGCTCTCGAAGTCTATTTTCTGGAGAAATTTACGGTTTATAAATCCATTCAGTGTACCAAAAGTTGTTATCAAAACAGTGTGAGAAGTATAGAAATGTAATTCCACAAATCACTGTAGCATGTATAATACGGGACACTGTAGCAGGTTACTGTAGAAGAGTATTTAAACACATTTTAGGGTTTTATTTCATAACTTGAAGAGGGGAGAACGTGGTGGAGGCTTCAGCTCTGGAATTCTTTCATCTCTTGGAGTTCTTGAAGGAGAAAGGAAGCTTGGAAAGAGGAAGAACTACAATCCAAAGAGAATTACATCAAATTTGCTAAGTTTTTCCCTCCCTTTCATTTTCTGGAATGTCTCCATGTTGTATTGTATTTACCACGTTCTTAAACATGTGTAACTGAATCTGAATTGGTTTAGGGTGATTTCAAAGCCCCTGATATGGTTTTTGTAAGTTGATTGTGCAAGAAGTTGTTATCCAATTCTCGAATTGAAGTTGCTTGTATTTTCCTATATCTAATGCTTATGATTGCTTGCTGGATTGTATTTCCAATGGCCAACTGAATATAATCTGGTTGTTGTCTATTGCTAGACTAGAAATCTTGATCCGTAATTGTCTTGAATTTCTAATCCTTAGTAGAAAAATTGTGATCAGAGATTGCAATTGGAGAATACAACCTAAGTTAAATAATCCGAGCTTGTGTGTTTATTGTTTAGATCAACCTATCTTTCTTATCATAATGCATCCATTGAATTAAATTTAGAGAGCTTGTTCTAGGTTGTTTAATGGATAGAGATTAATAAAGAGCCTGTTTTGTTTAACAACAAAGTAAGGAAAGATTGGGATAACAGAGCTTGTTGTTATCTACGGTTGGTAATTTCAATGGTGTAATTGATGACAATTCTACAATTAATTCGCAAATCCATATCTTGTGGTAGAGAAGGATCCCTTAACCAGGTTTCTCTCATTGAGTTTTCACTCCAATTAACTTTCTGTTTTGTTATTCTTTTACTTGCATTAATATTTCATCTAATTAATCAATCAACAAAACCCCCCTCATTTAGTTTATTGTTTCTTTCGAATAACAAATTCAATTAGAATCAATCCTCGTGGGAACGATATCTTACTCATCACTTTATTACTTGTGCGACTAGTATACTTGCTAGTTTCGAACGCATCAAGTTTTTGGCGCCGTTGCCGGGGATTGATTTTCTAATCGATTTGTTCTTTTGTTTTCATTGTTGATTCATATTTTCTTTGTTTTTCTTTTCTGATTGTTTGTGTTTAGACAACATGGCAGTAAACTTCTATCAATTCAGTAGCGGATTTGAGCAACAAGTACCATGGAGAGTAAATGAGGTAAGCACTCCGAACATTGAACAACAACTTTCTGAGCTAACCTCTCTTGTGGAAAACATGGATGTAGGAGATATGCAAAAATCTTATGAATGTGGGATATATTCTACGATGGAGCATCCAATCGACATGTATCCACTTTACAAGAAGAATATATGGAACAAGCCAATGCCATGGGTGGATTTCCAGGACAAACGAGGCAATGGTATGATCCTTTCTCTAGCACTTACAATGCTGGATGGGAAGATCAACATAATTTCAGTTACTGGAATCATCAACCAGTCACTCCAAATGTGATACCAAATCGGCCACAAGGTTTCAATCAACCTAGAGTGCAGCAACCTTTTCAAATGCAACCACCACCAATGCCACATTCAGCACCGCAACCAGCTTCACAAAACTCAGGTATGTCTCTCCAGGACATTGTTAATGCACTTGCCACTAACACAATGCAATTCCAGCAGGAAACTGGGGCAAGTCTCCAAAACCTGGCAAATCAAATGGGACAATTGGCCACTAGCATGAGCAAATTAGAGGGCCAAGGCTCAGAAGAATTATCTTGTCAAACGGTGATCAATTCAAGAGAGAATTCTTGTGCGATAACTTTGCAAAATGAAGAGCAATTAGATGTCCTGCCAAAGAAATCACAAACTGATGAAGGAGATGACACCACTTCCACCATGAACCAAACACTGACTTCTCAGGTAAATCCTATAACTCTCATTCCTTCATATGTTTCTCCTCCACTTTTTCCTAGTAGATTTGCACAATCAAAATCAAAGAAGGAGGAACAAAAACAGAAAATCTTGGAGACTTTTCACAAGATTGAGGTAAACATACCACTTTTGGATGCTATCAAGCAAGTACCTTGTTATAAAAATTTTCTCAAGGAGTTATGCACCAACAAGAGAAAGTTAAAAGAAAATGAGAAAGTAAGCATGGGGGAAAATGTTTTGGCTATACTAAAAAGACAAATTCCTCCAAAGTGCAAAGATCCAGGTACATTTACCATTCCATGCACCATTGGTAATAACAATTTTGAAGAGCTATATAGATTTAGGAGCATCTATTTAAGTGTCATGCCATATTCTTTTATGCCTTCTTTAAATCTTGGACCTTTTGCGAAAACTGGTATTACCATTCAACTTGCTGATCATTTTAATGCATATCCCAAAAGAGTTGGGAAGATGTGCTTGTGCAGGTGAATCAATTGGTTTTCCCAGCAGACTTCTATGTCCTTAAAATAGAGGATGAGACATCTCCTAATCCAACATCGATTCTTTTAGGGGGGCCATTCTCGAAAACTGCTAGAATCAAAATTGATGTTCATTATGGCACTTTGACCATAGAGTTTGATGGCAAGGTGATATGTTTTAATATTTTTGAGAAAATGAGGTACTCTAATGACTTTCATTCTGTTTTTGCAGTTGATGTTATTGATTATTTGCCACAACAATGTTTTGAGTTAACTCGCAAGAATGGAGTGGATGTTGCTATTAGTGAACACATTAGGATAGAAAGTTTCAAAGAACCAAGAAAGCTGATACAAGTGTCTAAAGAAGTGGAGGAAGTTGTGACAAGCTTGGAGGAGACTATAGCTATCACCACAAATAGGTATGATGTTTCGTACATTGAATTGCCTTTATCTAATGAGAAACTTCTTCCTTCTGTGATGAAAGCCAATACCTTGGAGCTTAAGTCACTTACAGATCATTTGAATTATGGATTCTTGGGTGAGAATGATACTTTGCGAGTTACAATGGAAATGGGCCTTGCACGAATACAAGAAGATAAACTCGTCCAAATACTTACAGATCACAAAAATAGCTATTGAGTGGACAATTGTTGAAATCCAAGGCCCATCCATATGCATTGACCGTATCTTGTTAGAAGAGGGATCCAAGCCCATTAGAGAAGCACAACAGAAATTGGATCCTCCCATGATGGAGCCAACGTCGGGCTGAGGACGTTAAACCAAGCGCTTATTGGGAGGCAACCCAATGTTTTTGAAAAATTAAAAAAAAAAGAAAAGAAAAATAAATGAGGTAATAATGATCGATTTTTGTGTCTCGAGGAGATTCCTTTCGTAGGCCATCAAATTGATCAGGTTTTATCTCTCTTTGCCATCTGTCTCATTTGTTTTTATATTTTTTACTTGTTTTTGACTTTTTGTTTGCTATTGTGTTGTTATCTCTTTTATGTGTCTTTAGTTTCGTTTTTGCTCTTTTCTTTTCCTTTCTTTTGTTTAATTTGATTACTCGGTGCTTTGAGCTCATTTGTGCAGCAGCTTGTGGAAACATCCAAACGGAAGTTGAAGTCATTCGCCAAAGGTTTGAAACGTGCATATCTGGGAGAAGAACAAACTCAATCGCATTATCGGTAATATCTCTCCTTTTCTTCTCTTCAATGGATGCTGATATCTTTCTATCGAACTTTCGTAAATATTTCCATTCACTTCCTCAAAATGCTGTGTTTAAAATTTATAAAGTACGTATGACTAGACTTTGGGCGTTGATGCTCCTAAATGTGCCTGCTGATATCCGATGGCTTATCGAAGCCAAGGTGAGATTGTCCGGTGAGCCGGACATTAATCTCGCAAAATACATGCCTGGTCTAGGAAAGAGCTACGACGCCAAGAGGCGAAGAGCGAAAAGGTTACAAGTATGTTATAAATGTGCTAGATGGAATTGTAACCAGACTTGTCGTTCATTAGGTTTTGTGTCCAGAAATAGAGAAAGATAAACTGTCATTTATTAAGAATGGTCTGAGTAAATGAGGTCGCGTGGACTAAATATTTTTAATAACTCTTGAGTCACATTCTTGTGGACTTGTTCACGTGAATTTGCTTAATGCTATGACCAATTTCGTGATGAATTGCAATGTTATGTCTACGGGAATCTGACTAAAAACGACCCTGTTTGCCAGTTTATATAAGAAAACTAATGGGAAGGCAAATCCCGCTCATAAAGGCGTTTTCAAAAACCCGTTTACTGGACGTAAAACCCAGAGGATAGATGTGAGCCACAATCACAACTACTTGTATATTTGAATGTTTGTTTTTGTTTTCGAATTTGTGATTTCTTTCTTTGTTTCGTTTGATCTATTATCAATGGGTTGTTTTTTTGTGTTTGTTGTTGTTTGTTTTGTTTTGTTTGTTTTAATTTCAAGTTTCTTTTGAAACCAGATGACTACCCCATGATATAAGCACACGTGGGAGACAAGTGTGGCGGTTTTGTCAAACCCCACCGAAAGTATCTCTCTAATTGTCATGCTTCACGTGGGAGACAAGTGTGGCGGTTTTTTTCAAACCCCACCGAAAGTTTCTCTCCATTTTTCATGCACACGTGGGAGACAAGTGTGTAGGTTTTGTCAAACCTCGCCGAAAGCATATCTCATTTTTTCAAATCTTGGGGCGATAAATCTGCATCGAGCAACTCCCACCGAAATTATGTTCCCATGTGTCAAATTTGAGAGTTTTACGTGTGTATATATCCATGCTGCATATTTTGAAATGTCATTTTATAACCTGTCTTGCACTTGAATCGCATAATACCTAACATGCATCATTGTCTTACACAAGTTTAGAGCACTTGTAGAAATGGAGAAAACACCAATTCGGCGATTCCAAAATATATGCGTATTTGTGGATCGCAATTTGGTAAAGATGGAGAGTTTACAACAGCAGCTCTTGATCTTGGTAGGACATTAGCTGCGAGGGTATTCATTTGATTTATGGAGGGGGTAGTCTTGGGTTAATGGGATGTGTGTCGACAGCTGCATCCCTGGGAGGGAGCAAAGTTCTCGGCATTATCCCTAAACCATTAGCTGTACGAGATATCGTAGGCAACACAATCGGGGAAGAGTTACCGGTCTCTAGTATGCATGAGCGTATTGCACATATGGTTGTTAAGTCCGATGCATTTATAGCTTTGCCGGGTGGTTATGGTACATTAGAGGAGATATTTCAAATCACCTCTTGGGCACAGCTAAACATCCATCGAGAACCCATTGGTTTTGTTAAATGTCAATAATTTTTTTGATGGTTTGTTGTCTTTTCTTGATCAAGCAGTAGAAAAAAACTTCATCTCACAGTCAGCGAGGCAAATCTTGGTTACAGCTTCAACTGCAGGGGAGTTAATTGACAAATTACAAGAATTCGTCTATTCGCCTGATTCAACAAGGGCTCGGATAGATTGGTTTGGAGAAGGCAATAGAGGCGTAAACTGGATTTAACCCTCCATCTGTAATCTCTATCTGCTGGTTTGCTTCATTTTCATTTGCTTTCTCTTATTGTGTTTATTTGAGTTGAGTTTTTTTTCAGGTTGTTTCTTTCACCCCAGGTAATATTTTCTAATCTTGGCTTTTAGAGTGGAGGCTTAAAAAGTTCAAGTTCTCTTGAAACGCATTCTGGATTTCTTTAATCCATAATGGCTGAATAAAGAGGCTAACTTCTAAACTTTTTAGACCCATTCTAACTGACTTGTTTGTGTTTACTGATTTGTTGGACTTTATTATTTTCTGAGTAAGTTTAGTTTTATGTAATTTCGAGTTGTTGTATGTTTTTGTCTTTATCAGTTTTCGATTCGAAAAAAAAAAAACATTGTGGAAAAACCTGAGAATGGCAGAATATGGGGTTTTCTTAACTCTTGAAACGCATTCTCTCTCAATAATCTGTAGTTTGTTTATTTCATGTTGTTTGAAGTGTCTTGTTTCTTGTTTTGTTCTTTCATAATAAAGGTATATAGGCTGGAAACCTTAAGTCTGCGGGCTACTTGGTCCTAAGGATTGTTGAAATATACAATCTTGACTCAGGTGTAACAATGCCACGTACCTCTTTTCTTGCATTTTGTGTGTCGATGATAAGATAATGATTGAATTAAGAATAACTCTTGGAAAATGATAAATGATTCATGGATCTGTGTGCTTGCAATGTTTATTGGTTTTCGCTTTGCTTTTGATTCCTTGCGCAACATTGAGCACTGAGCTATTATCACTGAGTTATTTGTTCACTTAGAGAAAGTTTATGTAATTTAAATGTTTCTTCATATTTCAATGAATTCTAGAACTTGTTTGATGATCACTCGAGGCGAAATCCTAGACTATGCAACATTAGGGAAATGATTTAGGCCATCTTTGGACCGTTTGAGCCTTAAGAGCCAACCTTGACTAAAACTGACCCTAGTTACCCCTTTGAGCCTCTGTAAACTTTTTTCTTTGTTAACTCACTAAAAGATTTCCTAACCTTAATTGAATTTGTTCCAAACAGTTTATCCCTTAACTATGAGCATGTAAATCATTCGCAATTACATTTTGAGCTATGTTCTGGTTTTGGGAAGTTAGAGGAGGTTGGATTGTGCCATGAGCAATGCAAGTGAGTTTTATTATGTTTGTAATAAAAAAAAGAGAAAAAAAAAATCTGTACTTATCTTCCACGTACTTAAACATTGAGGACAATGTATTGTTTAAGTGTGGGGGAGTGCAATTGCAGTTAAAAAGAAAAAGAAAAGAAAAAGAGTTCTATACCCTTGGGTGTTCTTAAAAAGAATGAAACAACAAAGTGTGGGGGTGTAGTTTCTTTTGTTTTCTACAAAAAAAAAAAAAAAGAAGAAGAAGAAGAGAAGAAAAAAAAAGAAGAAGATTGAGTGTTCTAAATAAGTTTGGGGAGTAACCTGGTGAATTAAAATAAAGTTGTGTTATAGGGGTGAGCTCTACATAATCTTGAATGATTTATGTGTTTGTGGGTGATTTGAGCCAAATTATTATCCTTTATAATACCTTCACCAAAGCCAAACGTTACAAGCTTAATAAAGTCCTACTTGATCCTTGGTGTTGTGCATGTCTACATTAGTGGAGAGTGACTTGAAAAGCAGGCCTATGGAGATCATTTAAACACACATCTTCAATATTAAATATGATTCATTTTTATGCATAAACTCATCCGGGTTAAAAGTGATTATGTGAGAATGGCTCTACACACACACACTTGAGGAATTGAAGTGAAGCGAAACTAATCTTTGAGATGAAATTCTTGATCAAGTGCATTATTTTGAAGTTTTCCTTCGGTTATAATTAAGTGCAATCTTTGAGGCCTATTTGCAAGATAAAGCATTTGTGTGTTTTAATTTTTTTGTTGATTCTGTTTCGGTTTAGGTTTATTTCATATTGTCGTAGTTGCTCGAGGACTAGCAAAGTCTAAGTGTGGGGGAATTTGATAAGTGTCTATTTATATATCATTTTCATATCAATTCGTCCATGTTTCTTTGCTATATTTCTTGGTATTTTTATGTTTTTGTGTGGTTTGATGTTTGTAGGAGTTTTGGAGCAACTTGCACAAAAATGGAGTAAAACCCTTCATTTTCACCTCTGCTAGTCAACCATCTTCTCGGATTTAATTGTATTGATATACAATGAACCCGATGACATATCATATACCGTTGAAAAGCCCTCGAAGTCTACTTTTTGGAGAAATTTACGGTTTATGAATCCATTCAGTGTACCGAAAGTTGTAATCAAAACAGTGTGAGAAGTGTAGAAATGAATTCCACACATCACTGTAGCATGTATAATACGGGACACTGTAGCACGTTACTGTAGCAGAGTATTTAAACACATTTTAGGGTTTTATTTCAAAACTTGAAGAGGGGAGAACGTGGAGGAGGCTGCATCTTTGGATTTCTCTCATCTCTTGGAGTTCTTGAAGGAGATTAAAGGCTTGGAAAGAGGAAGAACTACAAATCCTAAGAGATTTCATCAAATTTGCTAAGTTTTCCCTTTCCCTTTAATTTTCTGGAATGTCTCCATATTGTATTGCATTTGTATTCTATCTGAATATGTGTAACTAAATCTGAATTGGTTGAGGGTGAGTTCAAAGCCCTTGATATGGTTTTTATGAATTGATTGTGCAAGGAATTGTTATCCAATTCTCTAATTGAAGTTGCTTGTATTTTCCCATGTTTAATGCTTATGATTGCTTGCTGGATTGTATTTGGGTGGCCAACTGAATATAATCTGGATATTGTCTATTGCTAGACTAGGAATCTTGATCCGTAATTGTCTTGAATTTCTAATCATTAGTAGCAAAATTGTGATCAGAGATTACAATTGGAGAATATAACCTAAGTTAAATAATCCGAGCTTGTTTGTTTATTGCTTAGATCAACCTATCTTTCTTATCATAATGCATCCATTGAATTAAACTCAGAGAGCTTGTTCTAGGTTGTTTAATGGATAGAGATTAAATAAAGAGCCTGTTTTATTTAACAACAAAGTAAGGAAGATTGGGATAACAGAGCTTGTTGTTATCTACGGTTGATAATTTCAATGGTGTAATTGGATGACAATTCTACAATTAATTCGCAAATCCATATCTTGTGGTAGAGAAGGATCCCTTAACCAGGTTCCTCATGATTTTGTTCACACACACATTTAAATTTGCATTGTATTATTCTTCATTTGCTTTCGATTTGAGTTTAGTTAATCAATCAACAAAACCCCCCATTTATTCTGTTTTCGCTTTCGAAGAACAAATTCAATTAGAATCAATCCTCGTGGGAACGATATCTTACTCATCACTTTATTACTTGTGCGACTAGTATACTTGCTAGTTTCGAACGCATCAAATTGTCATCTAATTACAGCATTGAAGTTATCAACCGTAGATAATAACAAGCTCTATTACCCCAATCTTTCCTTACTTTGTTGTTAAATAAAACAAGCTCTTATTTAATCTCTATCCATTAAACAACCTAGAACAAGCTCTCTGAGTTTAATTCAATGGATGCATTACGATAAGAAAGATAGGTTGATCTAAGCAATAAAACACACAAGCTCGGATTATTTAACTTAGGTTGTATTCTCCAATTGCAATCTCTGATCACAATTTTGTACTAAGGATTAGAAATTCAAGACAATTACGGATCAAGATTTCTAGTCTAGCAATAGACAACAACCAGATTATATTCAGTTGGCCATTCGAAATACAATCCAGCAAGCAATCATAAGCATTAGATATAGGAAAATACAAGCAACCTCAATTAGAGAATTGGATAACAACTTCTTGCACAATCAACTTACAAAAATCATATTAGGGGCTTTGAAATCACCCTCAACCAATTCAGATTTAGTTACACATGTTTAAGAACGTGGTAACTACAATACAACATGGAGACATTCCAGAAAATGAAAGGGAAGGGAAAAACTTAGCAAATTTGATGTAGTTCTCTTTGGATTGTAGTTCTTCCTCTTTCCAAGCTTCCTTTCTCCTTCAAGAACTCCAAGAGATGAAAGAATTCCAGAGCTGCAGCCTTCACCACGTTCTCCCCTCTTCAAGTTTATGAAATAAAACCCTAAAATGTGTTTAAATACTCTGCTACAGTAAATTGCTACAGTGTCCCGTATTATACATGCTACAGTGATGTGTGGAATTACATTTCTACACTTCTCACACTGTTTTGATTACAACTTTCGGTACATTGAATGGATTCATAAACCGTAAATTTCTCCAAAAAGTAGACTTCGAGAGCTTTTCAACGGTATATGATATGTCATCGGGTTCATTGTATATCAACACAATTAAATCCGAGAAGATGGTTGACTAGCAGAGGTGAAAATGAAGGGTTTTACTCCATTTTTGTGCAAGTTGGTCCAAAACTCCTACAAACATCAAAAACCACACAAAAACATAAAAATACCAAGGAATATAGCAAAGAAACATGGACGGAATTGATATGAAAATGATATATAAATAGACACCTATATGGCGTTTCAAACCTTTGGCGAATGACTTCAACTTCAGTTTGGATGTTTCCACAAGCTGCTGCACAAATGAGCTCAAAGCACAGAGTAATCAAATTAAACAAAAGGAAGGAAAAGAAAAGAGCAGAAACGAAAACTAAAGACACATAAAAGAGATAACAACACAATAGCAAACAAAAGTCAAAAACAAGTAAAAGAAATATAAAAACAAATAAGACAGATGGCAAAGAGAGATAAAACCTGATCAATTTGATGGCCTACGAAAGGAATCTCATCGAGACACAAAAATCTATCATTATTACCTCATTTTATTTTTCTTTTCTTCTTTTTTTTATTTTTCAAAAACATTGGGTTGCCTTCCAATAAGCGCTTGGTTTAACGTCCTCAGCCCGACGTTGGTTCCATCATGGGAGGATCCAATTTCTGTTGTGCTTCTCTAATGGGCTTGGATCCTTCTTCCAACAAGAAATGGTGCATGCATATGGCTGGGCCTTGGATGTTAGCAATTGTCCACCCAATAGCTGTTTTGTGGTTTGTAAGTATTCGGACGAGTTTCTCCTCTTGTATTCGTGCAAGGCCCATTTCTATTATAATTGGCAAAGGATCATTCTCACTCAAGAATCCATGCCTCAAATGACCTGGAAGAAGCTTAAGCTCCAAGGCAGGGGCTGACATCACAGAAGGAAGAATTTTCTCATTAGATAAAGAAAATTGAATGTACGAAACATCATACCTATATGTGGTTATTGCGATGGTCTCATCTAAGCTTGCCACAACTTTCTCCATTTCTTTGGACACTTGTATCAAAATTTCTGACTGCTTAGAGATTTCTGTCCCTTTGTGCTCATTAATAGCTATATCCAATCCATTCTTGCGAGTTAACTCAAAACATTGTTGTGGCAGAGAATCAGTAACGTCAACTGCAAAAACAGAATGTAAGTCACTAGAGTACCTCATTGCCTCAAAAATATTGAAACATATCACCTTGCCATCAAACTCTATGATGAGAGTGTCATCACGAACATCAATCTTGATTCTAGCAGTTTTCGAGAATGGCCTCCCTAAAAGAATCTGTGTTGGATTAGGAGATGTCTCATCCTCTATTTTAAGGACATAGAAGTCTGCTGGAAAAACCAATTGATTCACCTGCACAAGCACATCTTCCACAACTCTTTTTGGATATGCATTAAAATGATCAGCAAGTTGAATGGTAATACCAGTTTTCGCAAAAGGTCCAAGATTTAAAGAAGCATAAATAGAATATGGCATGACATTAATAGATGCTCTTAAATCTAACATAGCTCTTTCAAACTTGGTATTACCAATGGGTGCATGGATGATGAACGTACCTGGATCTTTGCATTTTGGAGGAATTTTTCTTTGCAATACAGCTGAAACATTTTACCCCACACTTACTTTCTCATTTCCCTTCAACTTTCTCTTGTTGGTGCATAACTCCTTGAGAAATTTTGTACAACGAGGTACTTGCTCGATAGCATCCAGAAGTGGTATATTTACCTCGATTTTGTGAGACGTTTCCAGGATTTCTTGTTCTTGTTCCTCCTTCTTTGATTTTGCAAATCTGCTAGGAAATGATGGAGGAGTAACATAGGAAGGAATTTGAGTTTTAAGGTCTACCTTAGAAGATGATGTTTTGTTCATGGTGGAAGTGGTGTCATCTCCTTCATCAGTTTGTGATTTCTTTGCCAGGTTTTGGATACTTGCCCCAGTTTCCATTTGCTCTCCATTTCGAATTTGCTCT
The DNA here is from genome assembly GCA_013180625.2 of Boswellia sacra. Taxonomy (NCBI): domain Eukaryota; kingdom Viridiplantae; phylum Streptophyta; class Magnoliopsida; order Sapindales; family Burseraceae; genus Boswellia; species Boswellia sacra. Next base: position 3,836 of record SNVD02004511.1, on the reverse strand, counting down.
CCACTTCACAAAGTTATCGCACAAGCATTCTCTCTTGGATTGATCACCGCTTGAGAAGATAATTTTTCTGAGTCTTGGCCCTCGAATTTGCTCATGCTAGTAGCCAATTGTCCCATTTGATTTGCCAGGTTTTGGATACTTTCCCCAGTTTTCTGCTGGAATTGCATTGTGTTAGTGGCAAGTGCATTAACAATGTCCTGGAGAGACATACCTGAGTTTTGTGAAGCTGGTTGCGGTGCTGGATGTGGCATTGGTGGTGGTTGCATTTGAAAAGGTTGCTGCACTCTAGGTTGATTGAAACCTTGTGGCCGATTTGGTATCGCATTTGGGGCGATTGGTTGATGATTCAAGTAACTGAAATTATGGTGATCTTCCCATCCAGCATTGTAAGTGTTAGAGAAAGGATCATACCATTGTCTTGTTTGTCCTGGAAATCCACCATGGCATTGGCTTGTTCCATATATTCTTCTTGTAAAGTTGGATACATGTCGATTGGATGCTCCATCGTAGAATATATCCCACATTCATAAGATTTTTGCATATCTCATACAGCCATGTTTTTCACAAGAGAGGTTAGCTCAGAAAGTTGTTGTTCAATGTTCGGAGTGCTTACCTCATTTACTCTCCATGGTACTTGTGGCTCAAATCCGCTACCGAATTGATAGAAGTTTACTGCCATGTTGTCTAAACACAAACAATCAGAAAAGAAAAACAAAGAAATATGAATCAACAATGAAAACAAAATAACAAATCGATTAGAAAATCAATCACCGGCAACGGCGCCAAAAACTTGATGCGTTCGAAACTAGCAAGTATACTAGTCGCACAAGTAATAAAGTGATAAGTAAGATATCGTTCCCATGAGGATTGATTCTAATTGAATTTGTTAATTCCAGCAACAATTAACTAAATGGAGGGTTTTGTTGTTTGATTAACTAGATGTAAAACTGAATACGACGGTAATTAATGAATAACACAATGCAAACTTAATTGAAATGGGAATTAATCAATGACAGAAATCTAGTCAAGGGATCATTCTCCACCACAAGATATGGATTTGCGAATTAATTGTAGAATTATCATCCAATTACACCATTGAAATTATCAACCGTAGATAACAACAAGCTCTGTTACCCAATCTTTCCTTACTTTGTTGTTAAATAAAACAGGCTCTTTATTTAATCTCTATCCATTAAACAAGCTAGAACAAGCTCTCTAAATTTAATTCAATGGATGCATTACGAAAAGAAAGACAGGTTGATCTAAGCAATAAACACACAAGCTCAGATTATTTAACTTAGGTTATATTCTCCAATTGTAATCTCTGATCACAATTTTGCTACTAATGATTAGAAATTCAAGACAATTACGGGTCAAGATTTCTAGTCTAGCAATAGACAATATCCAAATTATATTCAGTTGGCCACCCAAATACAATCCAGCAAGCAATCATAAACATTAAACATGGGAAAATACAAGCAACTTCAATTAGAGAATTGAATAATAACTTCTTGCACAATCAACTCACAAAAAACCATATCAAGGGCTTTGAAATCACCCTCAACCAATTCAGATTTAGTTACACATATTCAGAAACAATACAACTACAATACAATATGGAGACATTCCAGAAAATGGAAGGGAGAGGGAAACTTAGCAAATTTGATGAAATCTATTAGGATTTGTAGTTCTTCCTCTTTCCAAGCCTTCAATCTCCTTCAAGAACTCCAAGAGATGAGAGAAATCCAAAGATGTAGCCTCCTCCCACGTTTTCTCCTCTTCAAGTTATGAAAATAAAAACCTAAAATGTGTTTAAATATTCTACTACAGTAACCTGCTACAGTGTCCCGTATTATACATGCTATAGTGATTTGTGGAATTACATTTCTATACTTCTCACACTGTTTTGATTACAACTTTTGGTACACTGAATGGATTTATAAACCGTAAATTTCTCCAGAAAATAGACTTCGAGAGCTTTCCAACGGTATATAACATGTCGTCGGGTTCATTGTATATCAATACAATTAAATCCGAGAAGATCACTGACTAGCAGAGGTGAAAATGAAGGGGTTTACTCCATTTTTGTGCAAGTTGCTCCAAAACTCCTACAAACATCAAAACACACAAAAACATAAAAATACCAAGGAATATAGCAAAGAAACATGGACGATTGATATAAAAGTAATACATAAATAGACACCTATCAATACTTTATCCGTTTTTAAGCTCTTGATTTCCACTGCACCATGGGGAAAAACATTAGTAATAACAAAAGGTCCAACCCATCGAGATCGTAATTTACCTGGAAATAACTTGAGGCGAGAATGAAATAAAAGAACTTTCTGTCCCACTTCAAAATTCTTCCTGGAGATCATTTTATCATGAAATGTCTTAGTTCTCTCCTTGTAAATTCTGGAATTCTCATAGGCATCATTTCTAAGTTCTTCCAATTCTTGCAGTTGAAGCTTCCTTTGTTCTCCAGCAGCATCCACTCCATGTTACAAAGCTTTACTGCCCACCATGCTTTATGTTCGTGCTCCACTGGAAGGTGGCATGGCTTACCATAGACTAACCTGTACGGAGGAATACCAATAGGTGTCTTGTAAGCAGTCCGGTATGCCCAAAAGTGGGGGCATCATAAGTCGTAGGCTCCAATACTTTCTGTTCGGATTCACTTCTTCATCGAGAATGGACTTGACTTCTCAATTTGAAACTTCAACTTGACCACTAGTTTGTGGATGATATGCAGTAGACAACTTGTGAGTGATGTTGTATTTCTTGAGCAAGGCTTCAAATGATTGTTGCAGAAGTGTGTCCCTCTATCGCTTATCATGGCTCTTGGTGTTCCAAATCTCGCAAAAATGTTAGATTTCACCAAATCTACAACAACTTTAGAATCATTAGTTCTCGTAGCTTTTGCTTCCACCCATTTAGAAACATAATCCACAGCAAGTATAATGTAAACATTACCAAAAGATGAAGGAAAAGGACCATGAAATCAATATCCCACACATCAAAAATCTCAACAACAAGTATAGGGGTTTGTGGCATTTGATTTTTGGCACTTAAATTACCTGTCCTTTGACAACGGTCACAAGCTTTGCAAAATAGATATGCATCTTTGAATAATGATGGCCAATAGAATCCACAATCAAGAACTTTCAGGGCTGTTCTTTTGGGTCCAAAGTGACCGCCACATGCATAAGAATGACAGAAGGTCAAAATTGAATTAAATTCAGATTCAGAAACACACCCTCTTATCACTTGATCAGAACAATGCTTCCATAAGTATGGATCATCCCATATGTAATATTTGGCAATGTTTTTGATCTTGTCTCTTTGAGCTCGAGTCAAGTCATGTGGTAGCTTCTTGGTAACTAAGTAAGTAACAATATCTGCATACCAAGGGGCTGCTACATGTAGAGACAGCAATTGTTCATCCGGAAAACTTTCTTGTAATGGCAGTACATCCTCGTCATGGACAATGCGACTGAGATGGTCTGCAACTAAGTTTTCACTTCCCTTCTTATCTTTGATCTCCAAGTCAAATTCCTGTAAAAAGAGTATCCACCTGATAAGCCTTGGTTTTGCATCTTTCTTTGTGAGCAAGTACCTCAAAGCTGCATGATCAGAATAAACGGTTACTTTAGTACCAATCAAATAAGATTGAAACTTTTCTAAAGCAAAAATAACCGCTAGCAGCTCTTTCTCAGTGGTAGAATAATTAAGTTGAGCATCATTTAAAGTCCGAGATGCATAGTAAATGGCACGTGGAATTTTGCCAATTCGTTGACCCAAAACGGCACCCACAGCGTAGTCACTTGCATCGCACA
>SNVD02004508.1:0-20639 GCA_013180625.2 Boswellia sacra | reverse complement strand
TTTAATTTTAGATTAAAAATAAAATTATATTGTTTAATTATATTTAGATAAATTTATTGAAATTTTAAATATTATATTCACATATTTGAAAGAAAAAATGAAAAGAAAGAGGAAAATTTGAGAGGGAAAAGAAAAAGTATATTTTCACATACTTTTCAAACTTTTATAAAAATGTGATATATATGTGATTGAATAAAGACAAAAAGTGATAAATAAGATGAATTGATATGTTTGACTTTTAAGACATGGTTAAATTTATCACTTTTTTAAAAAACTGCCACATAAAAAAATTGTGAAGTGACAAATATAAAAAAAATTCTTGTAGTGAGATATGATATCTCTTCCGTGTAAGTTTCAAGATCTCCGTTAACCATCTATTATGGGAGTGGCCTCGAACTTTTGAAAGTTATCAAGAAGGAGCATGGTGAAATGATAAGATAATACCACTTTTTCTACAGGGCAATTCACACATATTTCACAACTTAAGATGACAATAGGAAGGCAAACAATGCTGCCCCAATTAGCATCTTAATTATTCATCTCCACACACCTCATAATGACAGGTATATAAATATACATAAATATATATATGTTGAAGAGACTTGCTAGAATATGATATATCAATTATAGGTGGAAGAGCAACTGCTTGATGCATAGTTGAAGTTATTGAAGTTGCTGAGAAGATGATTCACATGTTCTCTTCCCATACCAATTCGAACTAGGTATCCCCTTGATTCTTCAAGATTTGGCATTAGAAATGCAGTTTCCGGGACTGCAGTTGCTAAAAGAGCTGCACTTGAAACTCTTCCCCATCCAAAATCAAGGGCACAGAAGGGACATCTCGTCCAATCAGTCACTATAGTCAATTCTCGCATAAAGGGGAAAAACTTATCTGAGGACTCGAGAGCCTTTGCATACAGTTTGATATATTAATTGGTAATCACATCTTTTGCAGCTTGAATTTTTTGAATGGTGCAATGAAGTGGTTCTTCTAATAGATCTCTCACCAAACATGGCATTGAGACGAGAACAAAAGCATTGCCAGTGTAGTTTTCACCAGGTGGGGGTCGGAACCGGCGTCCGGAATCCACTGGGAATTGCAAACATATTTGAGTGTTTGGATTTAGCTTAAAAGCCATCAATCTTGCCTGCATAATGATCAGGATGTCATCATATATAGAAACCAGTCAACTTGTACCCAAGAGATCCATCAAGTAATAAAACCTCGTTCTTGTCTCCGCTCCTCAAGCAAATGATCTATATTATGATCTAATACGAGTTTATCTAAGCATGCATGCATGTGCATCTGACTATGAGGGCTAACAGGTCCATTACTCAGTGACGGCAAGAAATTTTATATATGCAAATATATTCTTATAGCTGGATCGGCTCAAATTTTTGAATTTAATTTGACAATCTTTTTATTCATATCCTGAAGGATGTTCTTGATTATTTACTAAGTTACTGGTTCAGATAAAGGAAATTGCTAAGATATTATTTTTGTTATCATAATAAAAATGATCATTAATTTCATTGGAATTCTTTTTCAGTTTTGATTAAAACAAAACTTAAGATACAATTAACTTTATGGCCATATAAAAAATATTAATGATCATTAAAATGTTATTAACCATTAATGGAGTTAATGGTTAATAACATTTTAATTACTTCCAAAATAAATAAAACATATATGGTACAACTTTAGATTTCTATCAATTTCTTATATCTTAAGTTCACGATAGTCTAGTGAATATATAATTTGAAAAGAGTAGTGACACATATCACAAAACATTAATTATATCTATATATCATTTGGGATGAATATTATTATTGATTTGAAAATAACAGAGAAATTAAATATATATACAAAAACTATTTGCAGCTCTTTGAAATAATATTTCCTTGCCTTAATATGTTATATTCTAAACTTAATTATGAGTGAAGCCCTAATAAACAAGCATATTTCTACACTGAAATAATTAACTATATATATTATTTCATCGAGTGAAACAACTAAATGTTTCTCTTTCTCTCTCTCTCTCTCTCTTTATATATATATATATATATATGTATATATATATATATATATATATATATATAAACAGAATTCAGTATAATGTAAAGCATTAATCTTGCTGCAGGCCAAATTGAACTTTGTGAAACTTGGATTATAGTGAAATCAGAAGGCTTATGGTCGTCCAGGCAGTGCAGTTTCCAAGTAATTGATTGTCAATTAATTAATTAAAAGTAAGTTTGTTGTAAGCATAATACAACCATACAACAATTAAATATGCTATAGCTAATGGCTTACGTTCCATACTTGCGCACATAGAACATCAAATGTGGAGCAGTTTGAGAGTTTGCCTCTTTCAATCGGTACTCCTTTCCATTTCTCTATAACTTCCTTCTTCATACTTAGTGTAACAAGTACAAGCTCACCTTGAGGATCAATCTGCCCAAATTTTGATAGTGGAGTTTCCCAGCGTCTGTCACTAGAGGCCATGGCTTGCATAGGTATGCCATAGAGATCTTGAATAGCTGCGACATGGTCTTGTTCATAGATTGAAGCAGTTGCAGGGCTTGAATCAGGAGAACAGATGGCTTGTAAAAGGGCATCTCTTGAATGGTTAGGTACAATGAGGTCGGAGTCATTGCTCCCAGTAGATAAATAAGCCCAAGCTGCCAGAAAGCTGAACGTACCCACACCACCAAACAAAGCATGGCTCACCGATTGAAATCCCCCCACAAGCAAACCTTGTAAGCTGCACAAATGGTTGAATGTGTCAAAATGCACAGGTTAGGCCTCTTAGCATCCTACTAGAGAATATGATTAAATGTTGCTTTACCTATAAAAATATTTGGAAGGTTAATGCGATGTGGAAAATTGTTTAACCTTTTGTTTTAGCAATTGGAATTAAAATAATAAGGTGCCGCATCATCAGAGAAACTTAACTATTGTACAGAAATTACGGTCAGAGGCAAATCTAAAAGTAGCAAAAGCAAAAAGATAGAGAGAAGGGAGAGAGCGGAGAGATAGAGAGCTCTTTTGAGCACCTGATCCGCCTCTCTGTGATTTACAGCTTCATGTATTTAGCTTTTAAAAGAAAGGATGAAGCTATGGCCTCTTTCATCAAAGCAGATGATAATCTAAACCTAATCAAGGTAATAATGATGTCTGCAATTGTTAACCAATCTGTCGGCTTTAAATTTAATTCCTTGAAAGCTGAGTAGTGCAAGTGTGCAACGCTGATAGCGCAAAAGAGTATTTTAAACTAGATTAACATGAAGGTGAAATGAAATGAAGAATATTAATCAAATTTTCTATAAAGGTTTTTAGAGTTACGGTGATTAAATGAAAAGGGATCCTCAAAAGTATTTAACGTTTAAAATAATGGATAGTTCTCTTAAGCACCTGCACCACCTATCTATGGTTTACCTAGCTTTAAAAGAAAAAGATGAAGCTCTTTTAATCAAAGTAAATATAATCTAAACCTATCAAGATAATGATGATGTCTGCTATGGTTAATCAATTGATCGGCTTTAAAATTTATTTCCTTGAAAGCTGAGCAGTGCATGGTGTGCAACCCTGCAAGCAAATGATCAGTATTTTAAACTAGATTAACACGTGTTGGAAATAAATTTTATTTTTCTTAAGATTTAAGTTTTGTTTAGGAATTAAAATTGAGTTCAAGTAGAATTAGGATTTATGTTCATTGAAGAAATAGAATTATCATGAGTGCTATATAAATAGAATGTTTTTTCTTATTTGTTTAAGTGTGCATAGAATTTAAAATTTAAGAAATAAAGAGTAAGTTTCCAAGATCCTTGTGTATTGATATCCAAAAAAGTGGTGTCAGAGCCACAAGAAGGTGAAGGAAAAAGGAAGCCCACACCATCAGCAGCCAAGGTTCGTCGTCAGTATCGTCGGAAAGCTGCCTGAAAGTCATCAGAAAATTGTCAACCGGCAAGTGAGATCTCACCTCTATCGTCATCGGATAGATCAGACAGTGATCTACAAGTTTCCCTTCTTGGTCGACGTCAAATTCCTACTAGAACACATCGAAAACTCAAAAACAAGTTGTGAAAAATGTTTTCATTGTGAAAGTCGCTGGAAACCGGCAAGTTAATCGACACCACCCATCTAGTTCAACCCAGAATTATCCAATTTATAAACCCCAAGAAGAGTCATCGTGCTTGGACGCCGGAAAACACCCTTTCATGATTTAGATGAAAAATTACAAATCGGCCCCCTGAAGTGTAAAATATCAGTTGACCCCGAGTTCATAAAATTTCAAGGGCCCCCTGATACAAAAAAAATCAGTCTACCCCCTAGATGTTGACAAATTTCAGTAAGCCCCCCAAAGTTAAAAATACTTATTTTAGTCCTTTGTGTGCAGAATTTTAGTTTGGTCTAAATAGATTTTGTTTGTGATAAATTGACTCCTATAATAGTATTAGCAATATGACTTCAATTACAATTCCAAAATTGAAAGAAAATATATATGAAATATGGCGTATAAAGATGAAATCAATCCTTGGAGCGAATGGTGTTTGGAAAATTATTGAAAAAGGCTTTAATAAGCCACAAAATATTGAAGCATTGTCTCAACAATAAAAGAATGATTTTGAAAAAATATATCAACAAAATGAGAAGGCTCGCTACTTCATTGAAGAAGCATTAGATAATGTTGAAATTGAAAAATATGGAGATATGGAATCTGCTAAAGAATTATGTGAAAAGCTTGAAAAATCACATGGAGGACAAGAAAAAGTCGAAAAGGTGCGTCTACTAACTTTAAGAGGTGAGTTTGAATTGTTACATATGAAGGAAAGTGAGTCTATCTCTGATTACTTTTCAAGAGTTTTGACTGTTTCAAATCAATTGAGAAGAAATGGTGAGAAATTAGAAGATACAAGAATCATAGAAAAGATACTTCACTCTTTGGATTCATCATTTAATACCATAGTTCAAATTCTTGAATAAGGTGACAAATTGGAAGGAATGACAATTGATGAACTTGAAGGTACATTACAAGCACATGAAGAGAAATACAAAAAACAAAGTGTTTCAGAACAACTCCTTAAAACACAAATTAAGGAGAAAGAAGAAAGTCATAAAAGAAGTCAACGTGGTCGAGGTTGAGTTCAAAATCAAGGTCGAGTCCAAGGACAAGGATGAGGTATGAATCAAGGTCATGGACAAGGTGGGAATAACAATTCTACTACCAACAACAATAATGATCGAGGGAAAAATTCTATAAGAGGGCGTGAAAGGGGGAACTCAAATTCAAGATATGGAGGTCACAAGTCCAATGTTACACTTATCAGAAGTATGAACATTATGCGAGTGAGTGTAAGGCTCACATTCAATGCTTTACTTGCCAAAAACATGGGCATTATGCATCTAAATGTAAAGCACCTAAAAAAGTTGAAGAAAAAACAAATTATGTGAAAGAAAAACCAAAGAAAGTGGTACCTTACTACTGGTTCATAAAGACAAAGATGAAAGTCAAGAAAATACATGGTATCTTGACACTGGAGCTAGCAACTACATGTGCGAAAAAAGAAATTTGTTTGCAGATTTGGATGATCTGTTAGTGGGAATATCTCATTTGGTGGAAGTCCACACACAAGAAGTCTACAAGAAATTTATGAGATAACTGAGAGAATTGATAATCTAACTCTCTTTTGTCTTTTTGCTGATTGTGAGCTAGTGAACTTTGAAGAAGCAACACAAGATAAGAAGTGGAGAAAGGCAATGAATGAAGAAATAAAATCCATTGAAAAGAATAACACGTGGGAACTTGCTTCACTACCGCAAGGGCACAAAGCAATTGGTATCAAATGGGTATACAAGACAAAGAAGAATGCTAGTGGAGATATTGAACGCTACAAAGCAAGATTAGTTGCAAAGGGCTATAGTCAAAAGGAAGGCATTGACTATGATGAAGTGTTTGCTCTAGTTGCTCGTTTGAAAACAATAAAGTTGATTATCTCAATGGTAACTCAAAATAAATGGAAGATATTTCAAATGGATGTGAAATCCGCCTTTCTAAATGGAATTCTTGAAGAGGAAGTTTATATTCAACAACCATTGGGTTATTTATTTAAAGGTCAAGAAGAGAAAGTTTTGAAATTGAAAAAAGTTCTTTATGGGTAAAAGCAAGTGCCAAGAGCATGGAATAGCCGACTTGACAAATACTTTCAAGAAACGGGCTTCACTGAATGTCCCTATGAACACGCTCTCTATATCAAGATCAAAGATGGAAATATCTTGATGGTGTGTTTATACGTGAATGATTTAATCTTTACTGGGAATAATGTCAATATGTTCCAAGAATTCAAAAAGGCAATGGCAAAAGAGTTTGAGATGACTGATATTGGGCTTATGACATACTATCTTGGGATTAAAGTTAAACAACAACAAGATGGTATTTTTATCTCTCAAGAAGGGTATACAAGAAAGCTCTTGAAGAATTTCAAGATGGATGATAGCAATCCTGTGAGTATACCAATAGAATGTGGAATTAAACTATCCAAGAGTGGAGAAGGAGAAAGCATTGATCTAACACTATTCAAGAGCTTAGTTAGAAGCTTGCGTTAGTTGACATGTATGAGATGCAGTTGGTCTAGTAAGTCGCTTCATAGAGAATCCAACTACTACACATTTCAAAACTGCTAAAAGAATCCTCGGATATCTTAAAGGTATTATTGATTTTGGTTTGTATTACTCAGTCTCTGATAATTACAAACTTAATGGATATTGTGATAGCAACTACGCTGGAGATACTGATGATAGAAAGAGTACTATTGGTTGTGTTTTCTTCATAGGAGATACTTCGTTTACTTGGGTGTCAAAGAAACAACCGATAGTTACATTGTCAACTTGTAAAGCCGAATAAGTTGCTACTACTACACGTGCGTGTCACATAATTTGCTTGAAGAGTTTGTTAAAGGAGTTGAATACTCCACAAGAAAAGCCAACGAAGATTTGTGTTGATAACAAGTCAGCAATAGTACTAGCAAAGAATCCAGTGTTCCATGATCGAAGCAAGCACATTGATACTCGTTACCATTATATACGATATTGCATCACAAGAGGAGAAGTGAAAGTGGAGTACGTAAAGTCACAAGATTAAGTTGCAGACATATTCACCAAGCCACTTAAGCATGAAAAAAAAACTTGATGCGTTCGAAACTAGCAAGTATACTAGTCGCACAAGTAATAAAGTGATAAGTGTTAGCCCTAAGGCTACATGATAATTTTGATGATAACAATACACATTGATTAATTGAGATTTACTAACATGTTTATTTATGTGCAAGAGTAAGATCATTGAAATAATTTTAAAATCAAGAAGAGGCTTATTAAAATGAAGTGTTGAAGCTAAGGATAAGACTACATGTTAAAGGCACCAAAGTTTAAGAACAAGGATTGACTCAAGGAATGTGACACATGAACAATGTTCAATCAATTGGTCATATATATCTCTACAAATATCCAAATGACGTGATTCTTGAGCCTTTGGAAAGCTTACTCAATTTATAACATTTCATATGTTTTTAATGAAATTCAAATTTCAAGTGCAAGGTTGTCCAAATCATCATGCAAATTGAAAGACAAATGGAAGCAGCTGACATGAGCACCGAATACTCCTTTAGACATATCTTGAGCTAGAAAAATCAAAATGACTTGATTCTTATGGCATTGGAAAGATGACTTAATGAAGAACATTTCATATGTTTTGAAAAAATTCAAATTTCAAACAGAATGCCGGCATAATTGACATGCAATTCGGTGGACTGACACAGAGAAGAAAAATCAACTCACATGAGCATCGAATGGTGTTTTGGCCATATCTTAAGATAGAGATATCCAAATTCTTTGAATCTTAATGTTTTGGAAATCTTATTAAAATATGAAGATCTTTTATGTTTTGAAGAAATTCAAATTTCAAACGGAAGGCTGACATAATTATTATTCAAGTCGGTGGACTGACACATGGAGGAAAAATCAAGTCACATGAGCACCAAATGGTGTTTTGGCCATATCTTGAGCTACAGATATCCAAATGACTTGATTCTTGATGCGTTGGAAAGCTTATTCAAATGTGAAGATCTTTTATGTTTTGAAGATTTTCAAATTTCAAACGAAATATTGACAAAAATGGCAGATAAGATTACAATTTTTATGGTGGGCAGAAAATTTGGAGATGGTGTCTTCACTTGATTAAGTTCATCCTATTTGCCTATAAAAGGAGCCCTTCTCCCATGCATTCAGGAGTGAAGAGAAGAACATCCATCAAGCCACAAATAAGAGAAATATCAAGTTTAGAGAGCTTTTATATTCTTTATCTACTCTTTGAAGAGAGTTGTACTTTTGTTGTAAAATTTTTCTTTGTTGTTGTATTGTGGTGAGAGTGAGATCTTCTTGTAAAGGATAAAAGTTATCCTTGAGAGAACTCTTTCCTTGGTGAGGTTGTCATCAAGAAGAACTCTTGGTGTAGTGTTATCAAGGGTTGAAGAAAGTTGCCTTGGTGAGGTTGTTCATCAAGAAGAACTCTTGGTGTGGTGTTATCAAGAGTTGAAGGAAGTTGCTTGGTGAGGTTGTTCATCAAGAAGAACTCTTGGTGTGGTGTTATCAAGGGTTGAAGAAAGTTGCCTTGGTGAGGTTGTTCATCAAGAAGAACTCTTTGTGTGGTGTTATCAAGAGTTGAAGAAAGTTGCCTTGGTGAGGTTGTTCATCAAGAAGAACCCTTGGTGTGATGTTATCAAGAGTTGAAGGAAAAAGTCTTGGTGAGGTTGTTCATCAAGCAAGTTGTAAAGATTTCTACAACTTAGTGGAAAACTTAGCTCGTGGAGCTAGGAGCCCGTGGACGTAGGCAAGGTTTGTCGAACCACGTAAATTGAGTTTGCACTCTCTCTATCCCTTTCCTATTTACATTTACTTGCACTTATGATTGTTCATCATTATTATTCTTTTGATTGCATCTTTGATAAATTCTAATTTCATCTTCTTCACCTTCATTCTCAAAGAAAGAGTTATATAATTTTGATCTTTCAAGAAAAGTTTTCTAAATCCGTTTTGATAAATAAAAAACCAATTCACCCCCCCTCTTGGGTTGCCATACGTGGGTCAACAAGTGGTATCAGAGCAAGGTTGCTCAATTTTTTAAATCTTAATCGATTTTTGAGCTATGGCAACTTTTAATTCAACTTCATATTTTGAGGGACTTTCTATCTCTAGACCTCCATTTTTTAATGGAAGTGATTACTTTTATTGGAAAACTAGAATGAGTATTTTCTTGCAATCTTTTGATTATGATTTATGGTCTATTGTTTTGGAAGGACCTTTTGTTCATACCAAAATTGAAAATGGGGAATGCATACTTAAAGAATCTAAAGAGTTTAGTGAAAATGATAAAAAGAAATTGAGTTTGAATGCTAAAGCTATGAATGTGTTATATTGTGCTTTAGATAGAAATGAGTTTAATAGAATATCTACTTGTTCTACGACACAAGAAATATGGCATACACTTGAAGTAACTCATGAAGGAACTAATCAAGTTAAAGAATCTAAAATTAGTATGCTAGTTCATAGTTATGAGCTTTTTAAAATGAAACAAGATGAATCAATTTCTGAAATGTTTACTAGATTTACGGATATTATTAATAGTTTGAAATCTCTTGGTAAATCTTATTCTAATGTTGACATGGTGAGAAAGATTCTTAGGTGTTTACCAAAATCTTGGGAGCCAAAGGTGATGGCAATTCAAGAAGCAAAGGACCTCACCAAACTACCATTAGAAGAACTTATAGGTTCTCTCATGACTCATGAAATCACCTTGAAGGAGAATGAAGAAGATTTCAAGAAAAAGAAAAATATCGCTTTCAAATCTTCAACGAAAGAAAAAGATGACTCCGATGACGAAGGAGATGATGAAGATCTTGCATTCATCACAAGAAATCTAAAAAGAATGATTAGAAGAAACCAAGGATTCAAGAAGATTTCTAGAATGGATTGTCCTTACTTCAAGAGTCAAAACAAGAAATCCAAAGCAATGAAAGCCACAAATTGGGATGATAGTGAAGCTAGCTCCACCGAAGAAGAAGATTGCGAAGTGGCAAACATGTGCTTTATGGCTTTAAATGAAGATGAGGTAAGTATTCTAAACTATGATCCTAAGTTTTCATATGATGAATTATTTGAAGCATTCCAAAATTTACATGTACAAGTTGATAAACAAAATTCAAAAATCAATGCTTTAAAAAAGAAGTCAAAAATCATGTTATCTCATTTAGAAGAGTTGGTGGAAATAAATGAAGTTTTAGAAAATGAAAATGAAATTTTAAAGCAAAAGATTTTGAAAGTTTGGAAAATCAAATACATTTATTAAAAACTGAAAATGAGATTTTAAAACAAAAGGATTTTGATAAATTAGAGAAAGAAAATGTTATTTTGAAAAAGGAAAATAATGACTTGAGAAATATTGTTGATAGTTTTACAAAAAGCACAAAAAATTTGAACTCTATGTTACAAAACCAAAGGTGCGTTTTTGATAAAAGAGGCTTAGGATATAAAACTCATAAAAATCAAAAGTATTTTAAAAATTATTTTGCTCATGCATCTTTTTGGAATAATCCTAATCATTCATGTACTTTTTGTGGAAGAAAAGGACACAAAGTATATTCTTGCTATATTAAGAGAAATCCTAATTTGAAACAAATATGGATTCCAAAAAGTACCATAACTAACCCCCAAGGACCCAAGAACATTTGGGTACCAAAAAGTCTTTCTTTGAATATTGATTGTAGAAACAAAGGAGTGGCAAACACAAGTGGTACTTAGATAGTGGATGCTCAAGGCTTATGATCGAAGATGCCTCCAAATTCTCAAGATTAATAATGAAGAAAGGAGGATATGTGACCTTTGGTGATAATGCCAAAAGAAGAGTAATCGGACATGGTGATATTGGTAACCCTTCTTTACCTATTATTGAAAATGTTTTGCTTGTTCATGGATTGAAACATAATTTGATTAGCATTAGTCAATTGTGTGATAAGGGATATTTTGTTGCTTTTGAGCCTAATAGATGTGTGATTAAGGATATTAGTAACGATAAGACATTATTTATTGGTAATAAATGTGGTAAAATTTATACAATTGATATTGATGTTAATAATCATGTGAAAAAATTGTTTCATTGTTAATCATGATACTTGGTTATAGCATAGAAGGTTAGGTCATGCTAGCATGGACAAAATTTTAAAAACTTCTAAAAATGATTTAGTTGATGGTTTTCCAAGAATAAAATTTGAAAATATCAAGATTTGTGATGCTTGTCAATTTGAAAAACAAGTGAGAACTTTTTTAAACAAAAATTTTTTTTTCAACAAATAAACCCCTTAGTCAAGATAGATTTTGCATAATTAGAAAAGAATTAGACATATTGGATATGCTTAATTTTGCTTTTATATGAATAATTTTTGAATGGTAGCATATGTTAAGGGGGAGAATATATTTAGGGGGAGTAATTAATTTGATTAATCTTTTTGATGATAACAAAAGGGGGAGAAATGGTTGGATTGCTTATATTCATAACAAGTGCCAAATTTTTATTTATTCTTGATTTTATTTTCATTCTTGATTTAGATATTATTTTAAAGCAATCAATGGTTTGTCATCATCAAAAAGGGGGAGATTGTTAGCCCTAAGGCTACATGATAATTTTGATGAAAACAATACACATTGATTAATTGAGATTTACTAACATGTTTATTTATGTGCAAGAGTAAGATCATTGAAATAATTTTAAAATCAAGAAGAGGCCTATTAAAATGAAGTGTTGAAGCTAAGGAGACTACATGTTAAAGGCCCAAAGTTTAAGAACAAGGATTGACTCAAGGAATGTGACACATGAGTAATGTTCAATCAATTGGTCATATATATCTCTAAAAATATCCAAATGACTTGATTCTTGAGCCTTTGGAAAGCTTACTCAATTTATAACATTTCATATGTTTTAATGAAATTCAAATTTCAAGTGCAAGTTTGTCCAAATCATCATGCAAGTTGAAAGACAAATGGAAGCAACTGACATGAGCACCGAATACTCCTTTGGACATATCTTGAGCTAGAAAAATCAAATGACTTGATTCTTGCGGCATTGAAAGATGACTTAATGAAGAAAATTTCATATGTTTTGAAAAAAATTCAAATTTCAAACAGAAGGCCGACATAATTGACATGCAATTCGGTGGACTGACACAAAGAAGAAAAATCAACTCACATGAGCACCGAATGGTGTTTGGGCCATATCTTAAGATAGAGATATCCAATTGCTTTGATTCTTAATGTTTTGGAAAGATTATTCAAATATGAAGATCTTTCATGTTTTGAAGAAATTCAAATTTCAAAGCTGACAGAATTATCATTCAATTTGGTGGACTGACACAAGAAAGAAAAATCAAGTCACATGAGCACCGAATGGTGTTTTGGCCATATCTTGAGCTACAGATATCCAAATGACTTGATTCTTGATGCATTGGAAAGCTTATTCCAATGTGCAGATCTTTTATGTTTTACAGATTTTCAAATTTCAAACGGAACATTGACAAAAATGGCAGACAAGATTACGGTTTTTATGGTGGCAGAAAATTTGGAGATGGTGTCTTCACTTGATTAAGTTCATCTCATTTGCCTATAAAAGGAGCCATTCTCCCATGCATTCAAGAAGTGAAGAGAAGAACATCCATCAAGCCACAAATAAGAGAAATATCAAGTTTAGAGAGCTTTTTATATTCTTTATTCCACTCTTGGAAGAGAGTTGGTAACTTTTGTTGTAAAAATTTTCTTTGTTTTGTATGTGGTGAGTGAGAATATTCTTTAAGGATAAAAGTTATCCCTTGAGAGAACTCTTTTCCTTGGTGATGTTGTTCATCAAGAAGAACTCTTGGTGTGGTGTTATCAAGAGTTGAAGGAAGTGACCTTGGTGAGTTTGTTCATCAAGAAGAACTCTTGGTGTGGTGTTATCAAGAGTTGAAGGAATTTGCCTTGGTGAGGTTGTTCATCAGAAGAACTCTTGGTGTGGTGTTATCAAGGGTTGAAGAAAGTTGCCTTGGTGAGGTTGTTCATCAAGAAGAACTCTTGGTGTGGTGTTATCAAGGGTTGAAGAAAGTTACCTTGGTGAGGTTGTTCATCAAGAAGAACTCTTGGTGTGGTGTTATCAAGAGTTGGAAGAAAAAGTCTTGGTGAGGTTGTTTCATCAAGCAAGTTGTAAAGATTTCTACAACTTAGTGTAAAGCTTAGCTCGTGGAGCTAGGAGCCCGTGGACGTAGGCAAGGTTTGCCGAACCACGTAAATTGAGTTTGCACTCTCTCTATCCCTTTCCTCTTTGCATTTACTTGCACTTGTGATTGTTCATCATTATTATTCTTTTGATTGCATCTTTGATAAATTCTAATTTTCATCTTCTTCACCTTCATTCATCAAAGAAGAGTTATATAATTTTGATCTTTCAAGAAAAGTTTTCTAAATCCGTTTTGATAAATAAAAACCCAATTCACCCCCCCTCTTGGGTTGCCATACCTGGGTCAACAATAAGTAGATATCGTTCCTACGAAGATTGATTCTAGTTGAATTTGTTATTTTTCAGCAATAATAAACTAAACAGGGGGGGGGGGGGGGTTTGTTGATTGATTAACTAAACTTAATACAAAAGCAAATGAAGAATAACACAAAGCAAAGTTAAATGGAGTGAAAAATCAATGAGAGACACTTGGTTAAGAGTTCATTCTCTGCCACAGATATGAACTTGTGATTTACTATTATAAATTGTAATCCAATTACAGCATTGAAGTTATCAACCGTAGATAACAACAAGCTCTGTTATCCCAATCTTTCCTTACTTTGTTGTTAAATAAAACAAGCTCTTTATGTAATCTCTATCTATTAAACAACCTAGAACAAGCTCTCTGAGTTTAATTCAATGGAAGCATTACGATGAAAAAGATAGGTTGATCTAAGCAATAATCACACAAGTTCGGATTATTTAACCTAGGTTGTATTTTCCAATTGCAATCTCTGATCACAATTTTGCTACTAATGATTGGAAATTCATGACAATTACTGATCAAGATTTCTAATCTAGCAATAGATAACAACAGATTATATTCAGTTGGCCATTCCAAATACAATCAGTAAACAATCATAAGCATTAGATATGGGAAAATACAAGCAACTCAATTAGAGAATTGGATAACAATTTCTTGCACAATCAACTCACAAAATCCATATCAAGGGCTTTTAAATCACCCTCAACCAATTCAGATTTAGTTACACATATTCAATCAGAATAATAAATACAATACAGAGAAATTCTAGGATTGAAAAGGAAAGAAGAACTTAGCAAATTCTTTGAAAATCTTCTTTGTAGATGAATCTTCTTAGAATTGTAGTTCCTCCTCTTTCAAAATCTTTTTTCTCCTTCAAGAACTCCAAGGGATGAGAGAAATCCAGAAATGCAGCCTCCTCCCACGTTTTTCCCCCCTTCAAGTTATGAAAATAAAACCCTAAAATGTGTTTAAATACTCTGCTATAGTAATGTGCTACAGTGTCCCGTATTATACATGCTACAGTGATGTGTGGAATTACATTTCTACACTTCTCACACTGTTTTGATTACAACTTTCGGTACACTGAATGGATTCATAAACCGTAAATTTCTCCAAAAAGTAGACTGCGAGAGCTTTTCAACGGTATATGATATGTCATCGGGTTCATTGTATATCAATACAATTAAATCCGAGAAGATGGTTGACTAGCAGAGGTGAAAATGAAGGGTTTTACTCCATTTTTGTGCAAGTTGCTCCAAAACTCCTACAAACATCAAAACCACACAAAACATAAAAATACCAAGGAATATAGCAAAGAAACATGGACAAATTGATATGAAAGTAATACATAAATAGAGATCTATCAAATTCCCCCACACTTAGACTTGGCTAGTCCTCGAGCAACTACGACAATATAAATAAAACTAAACCGAAACAGAATCAACAAAAAATTAAAACACACAAATGCTTCATCTTGCAAATAGGCCTCAAAGATTGTACTTATTTATAACCCAAGGAAAACTTCAAAGTAATGCACTTGATCAAGAATTTTATCCGAAAGATTAGTTTCGCTTCACTTCAATTCCTCAAGTGTGTGTGTGTAGAGCCCTTCTCACCTAATCACTTGTAACCCGGATGAGTTTATGCATAAAAATGAATCGTATTTAATATTGAAGATGTGTGTATAAATGAACTCCATAGGCTTGCTTTTCAAGTCACTTTCCACTAATGTAGACATGCACAACACCAAGGATCAAGTAGGACTTTATTAATCTTGTAACGTTTGGCTTGGGTAAAGGTATGATAAAGGATAATAATTTGGCTCAAATCACCCACAAACACATAAATCATTCAAGACTATGTAGAGCTCAACCCTATAATACAACTTTATTTCAATTCACCAGGTTACTCCTCCAAACTTATTTAGAACACTCAATCTTTTTTTCTTTTTGCAGAAAACAAAAGAAAATTACACCCCCATACTTTGTTGTTTCATTCTTTTTAAGAACACTTAAGGGTATAGATCTCTTATTCTTCTTCTTTTGTTCTCTTTTGTTCTTTTTTTTTTTTTTTCTTTTTTTTTACAAACAAAATATAACTCACTTGCATTGCTCATGACACATCCCAACCTCCTCTAACTTCCCAAAACCCGAACATAGCTCAAAATTTAATTGTGACTGATCTACATGCTCATATGTAAGGGATAAACTGTTTGGAACAAATTCATTTGAGGTTAGGAAATCTTTTAGTGAGTTAACAAAGAAAAGGCTTACAGAGGCTCAAAGGGATAACTAGGGATCAATTTCAGGTAAGGTTGGCTATTAAGGCTCAAACGGTCCAAAGATGGCCTAAATCATTTCCCCAATGTTGCACAGCCTAGGTTTTCGCCTCGAGTGACCATCAAACAAGTTCTAGAATTCATTGAAATCTGAAGAAACATTTAAATTACATAAACTTTCTCTAAGTGAACAAATAACTCAGTGATAATAGCTCAGTGCTCAATGTTGCGCAAGGACTCAAAAGCAAAGCGAAAACCAATAAACATTTCAAGCACACAGATCCATGCATCATTTATCATTTTCCAATATTTATTCTTAATTCAATCATTATCTTATCATCGACCCACAAAATGCAAGAAAAGAGGTACGTGGCGTTGTTATACCTGAGTCAAGATTGTATATTTCAACAATCCTTAGGACCAGTAGCCCGCAGACTTAAGGTTTCCAGCCTATATACCTTTATTATGAAGAACAAAACCAGAAACAAGACACTTCAAACAACATAAAATAAACAAACTACGGATTTATTTAGAGAGAATGCATTTCAAGAGTTAAGGAAACCCCATATTCTGCCATTCTCAGGTTTTTCCACAATGTTTTTTTTTCGAATCGAAACTGATATAGACAAAAACATACAACAACTCTAAATTACACAAAACTAAACTTACTCATAAAATAACAAAGTCAAACAAGCCAGCAAACAAAAACAAGTCAGTTAGAATAGGTCTAAAAAGTTTAGAATTTAGCCTCCTTATTCAGCCATTATGGATTGAAGAGATCCAGAATGCGTTTCAAGAGGAATTGAACTTTTTAAGCCACCACTCTAAAAGTCATGATTAGAAAATATTACCTGGGGCTAAAGAAATAACCTGAAAAAAACTCAAAAGAAATGACATGAAAAATCTCAAATAAACACACTAAAATGAAAGTAAACAAAAACGAAGCAAAGCAATAGATAGAGATTACAGATGGAGCGTTAAATCCAGTCTACGCCTTTTATTGCCTTCTCCAAACCAATCTATCCGAGCCGTTGTTGGATCAGGCGAATAGACGAATTCTTGTAGTTTGTCAATTAACTCCCCTACAGTTGAAGCTGTAACCAGGATTTGCCTCGCCGATGGTGAGATGAAATTTTTTTCTATAGCTTGATCAAGAAAAGACAACAAACCATCAAAAAAATTATTGACATTTAACAAATCAATGGGTTTCTGATGGATGTTTAGCTGTGCCTAAGAGGTGATTTGAAATATCTCCTCTAATGTACCATAACCACCGGGCAAAGCTATAAATGCATCAGATTTAATGACCATATGTGCAATACCCTCATGCATGCTAGAGACCTGTAACTCTTCCCCCATTGTGTTGCCTATGATATCTCGCACAGCTAATGGTTTAGGGATAATGCCGAGAACTTTACTTCCTCCCAAGGATGCAGCTGTCGACACACACCCCATTAACCCAATACTACCCCCTCCATAAATCAAATGAATACCCCTCGCAGCTAATGTCCTACCAAGATCAAGAGCTGCTGTTGTAAACTCTCCATTTTTACCAAATTGCGATCCACAAAATACGCATATATTTTGGAATCGCCGAATTGGTGTTTTCTCCATTTCTACAAATGCTCTAATCTTGTGTAAGACACGTTAGGTATTATGCTTTTCAATTGCAAGACAGGTTATGGAATGACATACGAAAATATGCAGAATGTATATATACACACGTAAAATTCTCAAATTTTGACACATGTGGACATACTTTCGGTGGGGGTTGCTCGATGCAGATTTATCGCCCCAAGATTTTAAAAAATGAGATATGCTTTCGGTGAGGTTTGACAAAACCTACACACTTGTCTCCCACGTGAAACATGAAAAATGGAGATATACTTTCGGCGGAGGTTGACAAACCTCCACACTTGTCTCCCACGTGAAGTATTAGAAATGGAGATACACTTTCGACGGAGGTTGACAAAACCTCCACACTTGTCTCCCACGTGTACTTATGCCATAGGGTAGTCATATGGTTTGTCAAAAAGAAAACTTGAAATTAAAACAAACAAAATCAACAACAACAACAACACAAAAACAACATTGATAATCAGATCAAACGAAACAAGAAAGAAATAAAATTTGACAACAACAACACACATTCAAATATACAAGAAGTTGTGATTGTGGCTCACATCTTCCTCTGGTTTTACGTCCAGTAACGGCTGAAACGTCTTCTATGAGTCAGGGATTTGCTTCCCATCCATTTTTCTTATAAACTGGCAAACAGGGTCGTTTTTAGTCAGATTCCCTAGACTATAACATTGCAATTCATCACGAAATTGTGTCCATAAATTAAGCAATTCACGCCGAACAAGTCCACAAGAATGTGATTCAAGAGTTAATAAAACATTATCCAGCGACTCATTACTCAGACCATTCTTAATAAACGAGAGTTTATCTTCTCTATTCCTGGACACAAAACCTAATGAACGACAAGTCTGGTTACAATTCCATCTAGCACATTTATAACATACTTGTAACCTTTTCGCTCTTCGCCTCGTGGCGTAGTAGCTCTTTCCTAGACCAGCTCACCTGACAATCTCACCTTGGCTTCAATAAGCCACCGGATATCCGCAGGACATTTACGAGGCACCTGCCCAAAGTCAGTCTATCCGTACTTTAATAAATTTTTAACACACAGCATTTTTGAGGAAGTGAAGGCGAAATAGTTATGAAGGTTCGACAGAAGATACAGTCATCCATTGAAGGAGAAGGAGAGATATTACCGATAAGCGAGTGGGGGAATTTGTTCTTTCTCCCAAGATAATGCACGTTTCAACCTTCGGGCAATGGCTTCAACTCCCTTTGAATGTTTCCTCAAGCTGTTGCACAATGAGGTCGAGTATCGGAATATCAAATTAACAAACAAAGGAAAAAAAAGAGCATAAAACGAAACTAAAGACACATAAAAGAGATAACAACACAATAGCAAACAAAAGTCAAAAACAAATAAAAAATATAAAATAAGACAGATGGCAAAGAGAGATAAAACCTGATCAATTTGATGGCCTACGAAAGGAATCTCCTCGAGACACAAAAATTGATCTTTATTACCTTATTTTATTTTTCTTTTCTTTTTTTTATTTATTTTTCAAAAACATTGGGTTGCCTCCCAATAAGCGCTTGGTTTAACGTCTTCAGCCCGACGTTGGTTCCATCATGGCAGGGTCCAATCTCCGCTGTGCTTCTCTAGTGGGCTTGGATCCTTTTTCCAACAAGAATTGGTGCGTGCATATGGCTGGGCCTTGGATGTTAACAATCGTCCACCCAATAGCTGTTTTGTGGTCTATAAGTATTCGGACGAGTTTCTCTTCTTGTATTCGTGCAAGGCCTATTTCTATTATAATTGGCAAATGATCATTCTCACTCAAGAATCCATGCCTCAAATGATCTGGAAGAAGCTTAAGCTCCAAGGCAGGGGCTGTCATCACAGAAGGAAGAATTTTCTCATTAGATAAAGGAAATTGAATGTAGGAAACATCATACCTATTTGTGGTTATTGCGATGGTCTCATTTAAGCTCGTCACAACTTCCTCCATTTCTTTGGACACTTGTATCAAAATTTCTGACTCCTTAGAATTTTCTGTCCCTATGTGCTCATTAATAGCTATATCCAATCCATTCTTGCGAGTTAACTCAAAATATTGTTGTGGTAGAGAATCAGTAACGTCAACTACAAAAACAGAATATAAGTCACTAGGGTACCTCATTGCCTCAAAAATATTGAAAAGGATCACCTTGCCATCAAACACTATGGTGAGAGTGCCATCATGAACATCAATCTTGGTTCTAGCAGTTTTCAAGAATGGTCTCCCTAGAAGAATCGATGTTGGATTAGGGGATGTCTCATCCTCTATTTCAAGGACATAGAAGTTTGCTGGGAAAACCAATTGATTCACCTGCACAAGCACATCTTCCACAACTCTTTTTGGTATATGCATTAAAACGATCAGCAATTTGAATTGTAATACCAATTTCCGCAAAAGGTCCAAGATTTAAAGAAGCATAAATAGAATATGGCATGATGTTAATAGATGCTTCTAAATCTAACATAACTCTTTCAAACATGGTTTTAGCAATGGTGCATGGCATGGCGAACGTACCTGGATCTTTGCACTTTGGAGGAATTTTCCTTTGCAATACAGCTGAAACATCTTCCCCCACACTTACTTTCTCATTTCTTTTTAACTTTCTTTTTCTGGTGCATAACTCCTTGAGACATTTTGTATAATGAGGTACTTGCTCGATAGCATCCAGAAGTGGTATATCTACCTCGATTTTGTGAGAAGTTTCCAGGATTTCTTGTTCTTGTTCCTCCTTCGATTTTGCAATTCTACTAAGAAAAAGTGGAGGAGAAACATATGAAGGAATGGGAGTTATAGGATTTACCTGAGAAGTCAGGGTTTTGTTCATGGTGGACGTGGTGTCATCTCCTTCATCAGTTTGTGATTTCTTTGGCAGGACATCTAATTGCTCTTCATTTTGCAAAGTTATCGTACAAGAATTCTCTCTTGGATTGATCATCGTTTGACAAGATAATTCATCTGAGCTTTGGCCCTCGAATTTGCTCATGTTAGTGGCCAATTGTCCCATTTGATTTGCCAGGTTTTGGATACTTGCCCCAGTTTCCTGCTGGAATTGCATTGTGTTAGTGGCAAGTGCATTAAAAATATCTTGGAGTGACATACCTAAGTTT
>SNVD02004507.1:0-20231 GCA_013180625.2 Boswellia sacra | reverse complement strand
TTTAAGAATTGGCGTTGCACCCACATTCCTTCGTGATGTAGCCTAACTATGGTGGCGTCGTAAGCATTGCGACGCTAGCAAAGGTGTTTGTTCTATCCACACATGGAACAACTTCAAAAGAGAGTTTCGGAAACACTTCTCTCCAAGCAATAGATAAAAATGAGGTAAGGGGTTGTCTCTACCATTTAAACCAAAGTGGCACCATGTGGGATTATATCAAGGAGTTTACCACTATAATCCTGAAAATTGAGGATTTGTTTGACAAAGATTCTCTCTTTTACTTCCTTGATGGTCTCAAGAATTGGGCAAGGGTAAATCTTGAAAGGTGTGGTATCCAAGAACTTGACGAGGCCATATCCATAACCGAATCCCTTTGCATTACACATCCTAGTTCAAGGAGAGAAAGGCCAACCATGGCAAAGATAGGGGAGATAAGAGCACGAAGAAGGACCATGGGCCAAAGGAAAGCAGTACACATAAGCCTTCATAGGGTGACAAGCATGACAAGCCTAGTGGAGGTAAGTCCAAAGTCCCTAAACCTAAAAGTCCTTGCTTCATTTGTGATGGACCACATTGGTGCGAGATTGCCCAAAACACAAGACCCTCAACGCCTTAACCACGTAACATGAAGGGGCACAAGAAGGAGAACCTTACGAAGGGATGGGTTCTCTCCGTATGATTGACATACTCAAGAGACCCGCACATACCAAGAAGAGTCTAATGTATGTAAGCGCCATATATAATCAATGGTAAAAACATATGTGCGATGTTAGATACCGGAACCATGCACAACTTCATCTCTATTGAAGAGGCCAAGTGGCTAGGCCTCACGTATAATAATGAAGGAGGCACAATCAAGGTGGTAAATGTTGACCCAGGCATGGCAACCCAAGAGGGGGGGTGAATTGGGTTTTTATTTATCAAAACGGATTTGTAAAACTTTTCTTGAAAGATCAAAATTAGTTTACTCTTTCTTTTGAGAATAAAGGTGAAGAAGATAAAAATAGAAGTTATCTAAGATGCAATCAAGAGAATAGCAATAATAAATAATCTCAAGTGCAAGTAAATATAAAGAGTATAGGGATAGAGAGAGTGCAAACTCAATTTACGTGGTTCGGCAAACCTTGCCTACGTCCACGGGCTCCTAGCTCCACGAGCTAAGCTTTCCACTAAGTTGTAGAAATCTTTACAACTTGCTTGATGAACAACCTCACCAAGACTTTTGCTTCAACCCTTGATAACACCACACCAAGAGTTCTTCTTGATGAACAACCTCACCAAGGCAACTTCCTTCAACTCTTGATAACACCACACCAAGAGTTCTTCTTGATGAACTACCTCACCAAGGTAACTTCCTTCAACTCTTGATAACACCACACCAAGAGTTCTTCTTGATGAACTACCTCACCAAAGTAACTTCCTTCAACTCTTGATAACACTACACCAAGAGTTCTTCTTGATGAACAAACTCACCAAGGAAAGAGTTCTCTCAAGGATAACTTTTATCCTTTACAAGAAGATCTCACTCTCACAACAATACAAGAACAAGGATAATTTTTACAACAAAAGTACAACTCTCTTCAAAGAGTAGATAAAGAATATAAAAGCTCTCTAGACTTGATATTTCTTTTGTTTTTTTGCTTGATAAAATGCTTCTCTTGCTCTTGTCTTTCTGAATGCATGCATGGGAGAAGGGTTCCTTTTATAGGCAAATAGGATGAACTTAATCAAGTGAAGACACCATCTCCAAATTTTTTGCCCACCATAAAAATCGTAATTTTGTCTGCCATTTTTATCAATGTTCCGTTTGAAATTTGAAAATCTTCAAAACATAAAAGATATGCAAATTTGAATAAGCTTTCCAACACATCAAGAATCAAGTCATTTGGATATCTGTAGCTCAAGATATGGCCAAAACACCATTCGGTGCTCATGTTACTTGATTTTTCCTCCATGTTTCAGTCCACCGACTTGAATGATAATTCTGTCAGCCTTCCTTTTGAAATTTGAATTTCTTCAAAACATAAAAGATCTTCATATTTGAATAAGCTTTCCAAAACATTAAGATTTAAAGAATTTGGATATCTCTATCTTAAGATATGACCCAAAACACCATTCGGTGCTCATGTGAGTTGATTTTTCTCTCTGTGTCAGTCACCAAATTCATGTCAATTATGTCGGCCTTCCATTTGAAATTGAATCCTTCAAAACATATGGAAATGTGCCCCATAAGTCATATTTCTAATTCCACATAGAATCAAGTCATTTTTGATTTTTCTCAGCTCACGATATGTCTAAAAGAGGATTTGAGTGATCATGTCTAGCTGATTCATTTGTCTTTCACTTTGCATGTGATTGACGATATGCAATTAAATTTGAAAGTTCTTTAAAAAAACATATGAAATGTTATAAATTGAGTAAGTTTTCCAAGGCCAAGAATCAAATATTTGGACATTTGATAAGAAATATTGACCAATGATAGAACATTGCTCCTATATACATTTCCTTGAATCAAACTTTGTTCTTAAACTTTGGTGCCTTTAACATGTAGTCTTCTCCTTAGCTTCAACACTTCATTTTAATAAGTCTCTTCTTGATTTTACAATTATTTCAATGATCTTACTCTTGCACATAAATAAACATGTTAGTAAACTCAATGAATCAATGTGTATTGTTATCATCAAAAATTATCATATAGCCTTAGGGCTAACAATCTCCCCCTTTTTGATGATGACAAACCATTGATTGCTTTAAAATAATATCTAAAATCAAGAATGAAAATGAAATCAAGAATAAACAAAAAGAGAGCAATTGTTATAAATACAAGCAATCCAACCCTTTCTCCCCCTTTTGTTATCATCAAAAAGATGTAATCAAATTAATTACTCCCCCTAAATATATTCTCCCCCTTAACATATGTTACCATTCAAAGATTATCAAATAAAAGAAAAATTAAGATATATCCAACATGCCTAATTCTCTTCTAATTATGCAAAATCTATCTTGACTAAGGGGTTTAGTAAATATATCAGCTAATTGTTTATCGGTGGGAACAAATTCTAAAGAAATATTACCTTTTTGCACATGATCTCTAATAAAATGATGTCTAATCTCTATATACTTTACTATGGTTGGAGTAGCCAACAAAAATTCCAACATCGGCTTTTGCATCAAAATTTTCCAAGGTTATCCTTAGTGTTTAAAATAAAACATTTACATCCAAAAACTTTAAAAAATCCAATGTTGGGTTTTCTTCCTTTCCAAAGTTCATAAGGAGTTTTCTTTATTAAAGCTCTAATATGGACTCTATTGATTATAAAGCAGGCGGTATTAACGGCTTCGGCCCAAAAATATTTTGGCAAATTATTTTCAAGTAACATGGT
This sequence comes from Boswellia sacra, assembly GCA_013180625.2. Lineage (NCBI taxonomy): Eukaryota > Viridiplantae > Streptophyta > Magnoliopsida > Sapindales > Burseraceae > Boswellia > Boswellia sacra. Next base: position 16,848 of record SNVD02004507.1, on the reverse strand, counting down.
CCTAGCCATTTATTGGATAGTCCTATTTTTCCTTTTAACAACACCATTTTGTTGTGGAGTTCTAGGTGAGGAAAAATTATGCTCAAAACCATTTTCATCACAAAGATTTTCAAATGCAACATTGTCTACTTCACCACCATGATCACTCCTAATGGACACAATAGAATATCCTTTTTGATTTTGGACTCTTTTTGCAAATTTTGAAAATGCTTGTATGGCCTCATTTTTAGTTTTCAAGAATAATACCCAAGTGAATCTTGAATAATCATCCACAATAACAAAAACATACTACTTTCCACCAAGGCTTTGAGTTCTTGATGGTCCAAATAAATCCAAATGAAGTAATTGTAGAGGTTTATTTGTTGAAATAAATTTCTTTGTTTAAAAGAAGTTCTCACTTGTTTTCCAAATTGACAAGCATCACAAATCTTATCCTTTTCAAATGTTATTTTTGGAAGACGATCAATTAAATCAATTTTAGAAATTTTTTAAATTGTGTCCATGCTTGCATGACCTAATCTTCTATGCCATAACCAAGCATCATGATTAACAATGAAACAATTTCTACATGATCATTAACATCAATATCAATTGTATAAATATTACCACATCTATTACCAACAAATAATGTCTTATTGTTACTAACATTCTTAATCACACATCTATTAGGCTCAAAAGTAACAAAATATCCCTTATCACACAATTGACTAATGTAATCAAATCATGTTTTAAACCATAAACAAGCAAAACATCTTTACTAATAGGTGAAGAAGGGTTACCAATATCACCATGTCCGATTACCCTTCCTTTGGCATTATCAACGAAGGTCACATATCCTCCTTTCTTCATGATTAATCTTGAAAATTTGGAGGCATCTCCGGTCATATGCCTTGAGCATCCACTATCTAAGTACCACTTGTGTTTGCCACTACTTTGTCTCTACAATCAACATTCAAGGAGTAACTTTTTGGTACCCAAAAGTTCTTGGGTCCTTGGTGGTTAGTTATGGTCCTTTTTGGAATCCATATTTGTTTCAAATTAGGATTTCTCTTAATATAGCAAGAATGCACTTTGTGTCATTTTCTTCCACAATAAGTACATGAATGATTAGGATTATTCCTAGAAGATGCATGAACAAAATAGTTTTTAAATTACTTTTGATTTTTATGAGTTTTATATCCTAAGCCTCTTTTATCAAAAAACACACTTTGGTTTTGTAACATAGACATCAATTTTTTTGTGCTTTTTGTCAAACATCAACAATATTTCTTAAGTCATATTTTCCTTTTTCAAATATTACATTTTCTTTCTCGTACATTTTATCATAAATCCTTTGTTTCAAAAATTCTATTTGTTCAGTTTTTAAAAAATGTATTGATCTTTCCAAAACTTTCAAAAACTTTTGCTTAAAATTATTTTCATTTTCTATAAGCGTCATTTATTTCACAACTCTATAATTGAGATAAACTATTTGATTTGACTTCTTTTGAAAAGTCCATTGGATTTTTTTTTTGAATTTTGTTTATCAACTTGTCAAATGTATAATTTTGAATGTCTTCAAAGTAATTCATCAATGAAAGCTTAGGATCATGTTTAGAGTACTTACCTCATCTTCTCTTAAAGCCATAAAGCACATGTTTGCCACTTCGTAATCTTCTTCTTCATTGTCCTTCAAGGCGATATCATGAGTTATGAGAGAACCCATAAGTTCTTCTAATGGTAGTTTGGTGAGGTCCTTTGCTTCTTGAATTGCCGTCACCCTTGGCTCCCAAGATTTTGGTAGACATCTAAGAATCTTGCTCACCATTTCAACATTAGAATAAGATTTACCAAGAGATTTCAAACTATTAATAATATCCGTAAATCTAGTAAACATTTCAGAAATTGATTCATCCGTTTTCATCTTAAAAAGCTCATAACTATGAACTAGCATACTAATTTTAGATTCTTTAACTTGACTAGTTTCTTCATGAGTAAACTTCTAGGATGTGTGTGCCATATTGCTTGTGCCGTAGATACTATAGTTTTAAAAGTATTTTTCTATTTAAACCTCATTTCTATGTCTAGAGACAGCAATATAACACATTCATAGCTCTAGCATTCAAACTCAATTTCTTTTTATCATCTTCACTAAACTCTTTAGGTTCTTTAAGCATGCATTCCCCATTTTCAATTTTGGTAGAAACAAAAGGTCCTTCCAAAATAATAGACCACAAATCATAATCAAAGGATTTCAAGAAAATACTCATTCTAGTTTTCCAATAAGAGTAATCACTTCCATTAAAAAATGGAGGTCAGATACATAGAAAGCCCACGCAACATGTATGAAGTTGGATAAAAGTGCCATAGCCTCAATCCCCCCCCCTCTTCATATCACGGTTTACGATTTGTAAATAAATAAGCTAACCTTGCTCTGATACCTACATTGTGTTGACCCAGGTTATATTGTTATGCTAACCAGAGGGGGGGGTGAATTGGGTTTTTATTTATCAATACGGAATTAGAAAACTTTTCTTGAAAGATCAAAATTATTTAATCCTTTCTTTGAGAATAAAGGTGAAGAAGATGAAAATTAGAAGTTATCTAAGATGTAATCAAGAGAATAGCAATAATAAATAATCTCAAGTGCAAGTAAATGTAAAGAGTATAGGGATAGAGAGAGTGCAAACTCAATTTACCTGGTTCGGCAAACCTTGCCTACGTCCACGGGCCGCTTCCTAGAATCCTTACGAGTAAGCTGCCACTAAGTTTGTAGAAATCTTTTCCAAACTTGCTTGTTATACATGAAACAACCCTCACCAAGACTTTTCTGCTATACCATTGATAACACTACCATCCTATTAAGAGTCTTCTTGATTGAACAACCTCACAAAGGCAAACTTCTTTCAACTTCTTGTAACACCCACATCCAAGATTCTCTGAGGAACTACCTCACCAAGGTTAACTTCCTTCAACTCTTGATAAACACCACACAGAGTTCTTCTTGATAGAACTTTACCGCACCAAGTTTAACTTCCTTCAACTCTGATAACACCACACCAAAGGAGTCTTCTGATTGAACACAATCCCCAAGGAAACAAAGAGTTCTCTCTAAGGTATAACTTTTATCCTTTACAAGAAGATCTCACTCTCAAACAATATAAGAACAAAGAAAAGTTTTTACAACAAAAGTACAACTCTCTTCAAAGAGTAGATAAAGAATATAAAAGCTCTTTAGACTTGATATTTTTCTTGTTTTTTGCTTGATAGATGCTTCTCTTGCTCTTCTGAATGCATGGGAGAAGGGCTCCTTTTATAGGCAAATTAGATGAACTTAATCAAGTGAAGACACCATCTCCAAATTTTCTGCCCACCATAAAAACCATAATCTTGTCTACCATTTTTTCAATGTTTGCGTTTGAAATTTTGAAAAATCTCAAAAACAGAAAAGGATTCTGACAAATTTGATAAGCTTTCCAATAGGCCTCATCTAAGCAATCATGTCATTTGGAATATCTGTTAGTCAATATATAGCCAAAAAACCATATGTCACGGTGCTTCATGTGAACTTGATGTGTTTTCTCCAGGTGTCAGTACCACCGATTTGTGATTCATGGATCATTCGTCAGGCTACTCTGTTTTTGAAATTTGAATTTTCTTCAAAGAACATATAAAAGATCTTCATATTTGTTTGAATAAGCTTTCCAAATACATAAAGATTTAAAGATTTCGATATCATCTTATGCTTAAGATATGACCAAAACACCATTCGGGTTCATGTGATGTGTGATTTTTTTCTTCTCTGTGTCAGTCCACCGAATTGCATGTCAATTATGTCGGCCTTCCATTTAAAATTTGAAATTCTTCAAAACATATGAAATGTGCCCCATTAAGTCATCTTTCTAATGCCACAAGAATCAAGTCATTTTGATTTTTCTAGCTCAAGATATGTCAAAAAGAGTATTCGGTGCTCATGTCAGCTGCTTCCATTTGTCTTTCAACTTGAATGATGATTTGGACGATCTTACACTTAAAATTTGAATTTCTTTAAAACATATGAAATGTTTAACAATTGAGTAGTTTTCAGCGAAACGAACTTAAAGAATCACATTCTTTGTGTAATTGTGATGAGAAATATATGACCAATTGATAGAACATTGCTCATATATCACATTCCTTGAATCAAACCTTGTACTTAAACTTTGATGCCTTTAACATGTAGTCTTCTTCTAAGCTTCAACACTTCATTTTTATAAACCCCTTCTTGATTTTATAATTATTTCAATAATCTTATTCTTGCACATAAATAAATATATTAGTAAATCTCAATGAATCAATGTGTATTGTTATCATCAAAATTATCATATAGCCTTAGGGCTAACAGTAAACTCACCTGCCAAACCAATTATGGTATTGCCAAGTCCACACTAATCCAGCTTAGTGTATGGAGTGGAAACCTTTACTTCTCCATCGTCCCCATAGATAACTTCCAAATGGTACTAGGCATAGAATTCTTCAACCAAGTCCATGCATTCCTCATACCAGCCTCAAGCTCCCTTAGCATCCTTGATAGGAGTAAATGGTGCATGGTTGTAATGGAGCATGCAGCCAAGGCTGAGAGTAAAGCACTATTCGTATTACAATTCAAACGGGGAATAAGGAAGAACCCAAGCTTCCTCACCATTATTTGAGAATTAAATGTGGAGAATACACCACTATTGCCAAGGACCCTAGACCACCAAAGTTCCAAGCCATCCTCGAAGAGTACAAGGACATCATGCCCCAAGAGCTTCCAAAGAAGCTTCCACCAAGGTGAGATGTGGATCACCAAATCGAGTTGGAACTTGCTACCAAGCCTTTAGCCATAATGCCCTATTGCATGGCGCCACCCGAACTTGCAAAGTTGAAAAAACAACTCTAAGATTTACTTGATGCATGCTATATCCAACCCTCTAAAGCTTTATACGGTGCCCATGTTCTCTTTCAAAAGAAAAAGGATGGATCTCTCTGTATGTGCATAGATTATTGGATGTTTAACAAAATCACCATGAAAAACAAGTATCTGATACCCCTAATGGTGAAACTATTCAGCCAACTTGGGAAGGCTCGATATTTCTAGAAACTTAACTTGCGATTTGGGTATTACCAAGTGTGTGTTGCTAAAGGCGATAAACCAAAGACAGTATGTGTAATGAGGTACAGTGCCTATGAATTTCTAGACATGCCATTCGGCATCACCAATGCAACTACCACATTTTGCACTGTCATGTACAAGTTATTCTATCCCTACGTTGATCAGTTCGTGGTGGTGTATTTAGATGATATCGTGGTGTATAGCACGACCATTGAAGAACATGTGCAATAGCTTAAGCAAGTATTCCAAATGCCTCGTGAAAACGAACTTTACATCAAGAAGGAGAAATGCTCCTTTGCTCAATAAGAGGTAGAGTTCCTTGGCCATAGGATACAGATGCTAGACTCATGACGGATCCAACAAATGTGAGGGCAATTCAAGAATGAAAGCCTTCTATTAGGGTATTGGAGCTGCGATCATTCATTGGGTTAGTGAATTACTATAATCGATACATCAAAGGCTATTTAGTTGAGGTCGCCCCTCTAACTAACCTGCTCAAGAAGAACATTGCATGGCATTGGTCCAAAAAGTGCCAACACGCCTTCGAGGAGCTAAGGAAGGCAATTTTGAAAGAAGTTGTGTTGGTTCTGCCCAACCACACAAAACCATTCAAGATGCACACGAATGCCTCAGACTTTGACATTGGGGGCATTCTCATGCAAGATAGACACCTCATTGTGTACAAGAGCCACAAGCTTAATAGCACGAAGCATCATTACTTAGTCCAAGGAAAAGAGATGACTACCATCATCCATTGCCTAAGGGTTTGGCGTCACTACTTGCTTGGCATACACTTTGTTATCATGATAGACAATGTGGCAACGAGCTATTTCTAGACATAAAAAAAAAGCTAAGTCTTAAACAAGCATGAGGCAAGACTTCTTGGCCAAATTTGACTATTGGCTCGACAACAAGCCTGGTAAGGCGAATGTTATGGTCGATACATTAAGTCACAAGGTAGAATTTGTAACATTGAGCGTGAGTCGATCGTAAAGTTGATAGGTGTCTATTTATGTATTACTTTCATATCAATTTGTCCATGTTTCTTTGCTATATTCCTTGGTATTTTTATGTTTTTGTGTGGTTTGATGTTTGTAGGAGTTTTGGAGCAACTTGCACAAAAATGGAGTAAAACCCTTCATTTTCACCTCTGCTAATTAGCCAATTTCTCGGAGTTGATTGTATCGATATACAATTAACCGGATAACATGCTATATACCATTGAAAAGCTCTCGACGTCTATTTTCTAGAGAAATTTACGGTTCACGAATTTATGTAGTGTACCAAAAGTTATGATAAAAATGGTATGAGAAGTGTATATTTGTAATTCCACGTATCACTGTAGCATGTTATTAAATACGGGGCACTGTAGCAAGTTACTGTAGCAGAGTATATAAACATATTTTAGGGTTTTATTTTCATAACTTGAAGAAGGGGAAACGACTTGGAGGCTGCAACTCTGGAATTCTCTCATCTTTTGGAGTTCTTGAAGGAGAAAGAAAGCTTGGAAAGAGGAAGAACTACAAATCTAAGGAGATTTGCAAAGGATTTGCTAAGTTTCTTCCTTTCCTTTTCATTTTCTGGAATGTTTTTGTATTGTATTGTATTGACTACATTTTTGAACATGTATAACTGAATCTGAATTGGTTGAGGGTAATTTCAAAGCCCTTGATATGGTTTTTGTGAGTTGATTATGTAAGAAATTGTTATCCAATTCTCTAATTGAAGTTGTTTGCATTTTCCCATATCTAATGCTTATGATTGCTTGCTGATTGTATTTGGGGTGGCCAACTGAATATAATCTGGTTGTTGTCTATTGCTAGATTTGAAATCTTGATCCGTAATTGTCATGAATTTCGAATCATTAGTAGCAAAAATGTGATCAGAGATTGCAATTAGAAAATACAACCTATGTTAAATAATCCGAACCTGTGTGATTATGCTTAGTCCCTATCTTCTTATCGTAATGCTTCCCGATTTGAATGCTAAACTTAGAGAGCTTGTATCCTAGGTTGTTTGAATTTTTTTTTGTTTTTTATGGATAGAGATTAAATAAAGAGCTTGTGAGATATTGTAACAAAACAAAGTAAGGATAATGAGTTGGTTTGGTACCTACAGAGTTGTTGTCTATCTATCGGTTGAGTAAACTTCGCATGCGACTGTAATATGGTATGACAATTTACGATTAATTCCGCCAAATCCATATCTTGCGGTTAGAGAAGGATCCCTTAACCAGATTCTCTTATGGATCTTCATTCAAAATTAACTTACTGTTATTGTTATTCTTAATTTGCATTCTTATTTCATTTAGTTAATCATTCAACAAAACCCCCCCTGTTTAGTTTATTGCTGCTGGAAAATAACCAATTCAATTAGAATCAATCCTCGTGGGAACGATATCTTAATCATCACTTTATTACTTGTGCGACTAGTATACTTGCTAGTTTCGAACGCATCAAGTTTTTGGCGCCGGTGCCGGGGATTGATTTTCTAATCAATTTGTTATTCTGTTTTTACTACTGATTCTTGATTGTTATTTCCTGATTGTTTGTGTTTAGGCTTTTATGTCCGAGGTAGAAGCGGATCAACGACTTAAGAGAATTAAGGAGTTTCTACAATCCTCGAATTTAAGGCTAAATCAGTCAATTTCAACTCCACCTCCAGAATTTGACCTTGCACGACATACTTCGCATAAACCATCTCAGTGCAGTTCGACAACAAATTGAATCGGCAAGCGCTAATGGACTGATGGAAAACGATCAGACTCTTAAGGAGTTAGCGGCTCCAATTATTGATCAACAACTGCTATGCATAAGCACCAATTTTGAGATAGATTTTGAACTTAAATCTGCACTGATTCATCTCTTGCCTACATTTCATGGTTTTGCAGGAGAGGATCTGAACAAACACCTCAAAGAATTTCATGTGGTATGCTCAAGTATGAAGCCAACCGGCGTTTCTGAAGAGCAAATTAAATTGAGAGCTTTCACATTCTCATTAGCAGATTCGGCAAAAGATTGGTTATACTACCTACCACCAGGTACCATTACCACTTGGAATGAGATGAGTAAACTCTTTTTGGAGAAATACTTTCCAGCCTCGCAAGTTACAAATATTAGAAAAGATATTAGTGGCATTCGACAACACAATGGAGAATCACTTCATGAATATTGGGAGAGATTTAAAAGGTTGTGTGCTAGCTGTCCAAACCACCAAATTAGTGATGGACTCATAATTCAATATTTCTACGAGGGTCTCTTACCAATGGAAAGGAGTATCATTGATGCTGCTAGTGGTGGAGCACTAGTTAATAAAACACCGAACATTGCAAGACGTTTGATTAGTGACATGGCAGCGAACTCCTAACAATTCAGCAGTCAATTTGAGCCACAACTAACAAAAAGAGTAAATGAGGTAAGTACTTCAAACATTGAACATCAACTTTCTGAACTTACCACTCTTGTAAAAAAAAATGGCTGTAGGACATATGCAGCAATCTTATGCATGTGGAGTATGTTCTGCCATGGACCATCCAACCGACATGTGTCCAACTTTGCAAGTAGGAGATACAGAACAAGTCAATGCCATGGGTGGATTTCCAGGACAAACCAAGGCAAAGGTAGGACCCTTTCTCCAATACTTACAATGCTGGATGGAGAGATCACCCTAATTTAAGATATGGGAATCATCAACCAATTGCCCCAAATGCCATACCACATCGACCCCCAGGTTTCAATCAACCAAGGGTGCAGCAACCATTTCAAGCACAACCTCCACCAATACCACAACCAGCACCACAACCAGCTCCACAAAATTCAGGTATGTCTCTCCAGGATATTTTTAATGCACTTGCCACTAACACAATGCAATTTCAGCAAGAAACTAGGGCAAGTATCCAACAACTGGAAAACAAATGGGACAATTGGCCACTAACATGAGCAAATTTGAGAGTCAAAGCTCAAGAAAATTACCTTCGTAGCCGGTGATCAATCCAAGAGAGAATGCTAGTGCTGTAACTTTGAGAAGTGGGAATCAATTAGAGATTCCACCAAAGAAATCACAAGCTGATTAAGGGGATGATACCACTCCCACCATGAATAAAACATCATCTTCTAAGGTAAATCCTAAAACCCATATTCCTTCATATGTTACTCCTCCACCTTTTCCTAGCAGATTTGCAAAATCAAAGAAGGAGGAACAAGAGCAGGAAATCCTGGAAACTTTTCACAAGATAGAGGTAAATATACCATTTCTGGATGCTATTAAGCAAGTACCTCGTTATGCAAAATTTCTCAAGGAGTTATGCACCAACAAGAGAAAGTTGAAAGGAAATGAGAAAGTAAGTGTGGGGGAAAATGTTTCAGCTGTATTGCAAAGAAAAATTCCCCCGAAATGCAAAGATACAGGTACGTTCACCATTCCATGCACCATTGGTAATACCAAGTTTGAAAGAGCTATGTTAGATTTAGGAGCATCTATTAATGTCATGCCACTTTCTATTTATGCTTCCTTGAATCTTGGACCCCTTGCGGAAACTGGTATTGTAATTCAACTTGCTGATCGTTCTAATGCATATCCCAAGGGAGTTGTGGGAGATGTGCTTGTGCAGTCGGAATCAATTTGGCTATTTCCAGCTCTAGACTTTATGTTCTTGAAATGGCGGATGAGATCACATCATCCCAATCACAACACCGATTCTTTTGGTGTGAGACCATTCTTGAAAACTGGCCCCCCCCCAAACTAAGATATTTGGATGTTCATGGTGGCACTAGGGATCTCACCATGGAATTGATGGCGAGGTGATCCAGTGTTCGCAATACTTTGACGGGCAATGAGGTACCCTAGTGACTTGCATTCTGTTTTTGCAGTGGATGTTATCGATTCTTTGGCACAACAACTTTTTGAGTTAACTCGCAAGGATGCATTGGAAGTAGCCATTAGTGAGCACATAGGGCAGAAAATTCCAGAGAATCGAGGAAGTTGATACAAGTGTCTAAAGAAGTGGAGGAAGCTGTGGCAAGCTTGGATGAGACATAGCTATCACCACAAATAGGTATAATGTTCGAATGGATTGCCTTTATCTAATGAGAAACTCATACCTTCTGTATGATGAAAGCACCTGGTCTGGAGCTTAAGCCTCTCCAGATCATTGAAGCATCGGGATTACTTGGGTGAGAAGAAAGATACTTTGCCAGTTCATAATAGCAAAGGGCTTTGTACCATTACAAGAAGAGAAACTCCATCCGAGTGCTTCGAGACACAAAAAACAGCATTGGGTGGACAATCGCTGACATCAAAGGTATTAGCCCGGCCATATGCATGCACCGTATCTTATTAGAAGAAGGATCTAAGCCCACTCGAGAAGCACAGCGGAGGTTGAATCCTCCAATGATGGAAGGTGTCAAGAAAGAAATCCTGAAATTGTTAGATGTGGGTGTGATTTATCCAATTTTGGACAGCAAGTGGGTGAGTCCAGTCCAAGTTGTTCCGAAGAAATCTGGTGTTACGGTGGTTAAGAATGACAATAATGAGCTAGTTCCCACTCGCATCCAAACCGGGTGGCGAGTTTGTATTGATTATCGAAAGCTCAATTCTGCAACTCGCAAGGATCACTTTCTTTTGCCATTCATTGATCAAATGCTGGAGAGAATAGCAGGTCATTCTCATTATTGTTTTCTTGATGGCTATTCAGGATATAATCAGATGGTCATTGCCCCTGAGGATCAAGAGAAAACTACATTCACATGCCCATTCGGTACAATTGCCTATCGACGCATGCCAATCGGTCTTTGCAATGCCCCTGCCACTTTCCAAAGGTGTATGGTAAGTATTTTCTCTGATTATGTTGAGAAAATCATTGAGGTATTTATGGATGATTTTAGTGTTTTTGGTGATTCTTTTGATAAATGCCTTGATAACCTTACACTTATACTTCAAAGATGTATGGAAACGAACTTGTTCTGAATTGGGAAAAATGTCATTTTATGGTAGATCAGGGTATAGTTTTGGGACATGTTATTTCTGCTAAGGGTATAAGAGTTGATAAATCCAAGATAGATCTTATATGTTCCTTACCCCTTCCCACAAGTGTGCAGGATATTCGTTCGTTTCTTGGTCATGCAGGTTTCTATCGTCGATTCATCAAAGATTTCTCGAAGATAGCATTTCCTCTATGCAAGCTATTGCAGAATGATTGGCCTTTGAATTTGATGAGAAATGCAAAGAGGGCATTGAGAAACTGAAGGAACTCTTGACTTCAGCTCCAATTAATCCAATCTCCAAAAATTGGGAAATCTCCATTCGAGATCATGTGTGATGCGAGTGATTAGTGATTATGGCTAGTGGGTGCCGTTTTTGGTGTCAAAGAATTGGCAGATTCCCTGCCATTTTGTGATAAGTGGTCATTTATGTATCATTTTCATATCAATTCATCTATGTTTCTTTGCTATTATCCTTGGTATTTTTATGTTTTTGTGTGGTTTTGATGTTTGTAGGAGTTTTGGAGCAACTAGCACAAAAATGAAGTAAAACCCTTCATTTTCAACTCTGCTAGTCAGTGATCTTCTCGGATTTAATTGTATTGATATACAATGAACCCGACGACATATTATATACCGTTGGAAAGCTCTCGAAGTCTATTTCTGGAGAAATTTACGGTTTATAAATCCATTCAGTGTACCAAAAGTGGTAATCAAAACAGTGTGAGATGTATAGAAATATAATTCCACAAGCACTGTAGCATGTATAATACGGGGCACTGTAGCAAGTCACTGTAGCAGAGTATTTAAAAACATTTTAGGGTTTTATTTTCATAACTTGAAGAGGGGAGAACGTGGTAGAGGCTGCTGCTCTAGAATTCTTTCATCTCTTGGAGTTCTTGAAGGAGAAAGGAAGCTTGGAAAGAGGAAGAACTACAATCCAAAGAGAATTACATCAAATTTGCTAAGTTCTTCCCTTCCCTTTCATTTTCTGGAATGTCTCCATGTTGTATTGTATTTACCACGTTCTTAAACATGTGTAACTGAATCTGAATGGGGTGAGGGTGATTTCAAAGCCCCTGATATGGTTTTTGTAAGTTGATTGTGCAAGAAGTTGTTATCCAATTCTCTAATTGAAGTTGCTTGTATTTTCCCATGTTTAATGCTTATGATTGCTTGCTGGATTGTATTTGGGTGGCCAAATGAATATAATCTGGATATTGTCTATTGCTAGACTAGAAATCTTGATCCGTAATTGTCTTGAATTTCTAATCATTAGTAGCAAAATTGTGATCAGAGATTGCAATTGGAGAAGATAACCTAAGTTAAATAATCCGAGCTTGTGTGTTTATTGCTTAGATCAACCTGTCTTTCTTTTCATAATGCATCCATTGAATTAAATTTAGAGAGCTTGTTCTAGGTTGTTTAATGGATAGAGATTAAGTAAAGAGCCTATTTTATTTGACAACAAAGTAAGGAAAGATTGGGATAACAGAGCTTGTTGTTATCTACGGTTGGTAATTTCAATGGTGTAATTGGATGACAATTCTACAATTAATTCGCAAATCCATATCTTGTGGCAGAGAATGATCTCTTAACCAGATTTCTCTCATTGATCTTTCATTCAAATTAACTTCTGTTGTGTTATTCTTTATTTGCCTTCGTATTCAGTTTAATTAATCATTCAACAAAACCCCCCATATTTAGTTTATTGTTGCTGGAAATAACAAATTCAATTAGAATCAATCCTCGTGGGAACGATATCTACTTATCACTTTATTACTGTGCGACTAGTATACTTGCTAGTTTCGAACGCATCAAGTTTTTGGCGCCGTTGCCGGGGATTGATTTTCTAATCGATTTGTTATTTTGTTTCATTGTTGATTCATATTTTCTTTGTTTTTCTTTTCTGATTGTTTGTGTTTAGATAACATGGCAGTAAACTTCTATCAATTCAGTAGCGGATTTGAGCCACAAGTACCATGGAGAGTAAATGAGGTAAGCACTCCGAACATTGAACAACAACTTTCTGAGCTAACCTTTCTTGTGGAAAACATGGCTGTAGGAGATATGCAAAAATCTTATGAATGTGGGATATATTCTACGATGGAGCATCCAATCGACATGTATCCAACTCTACAAGAAGAATATATGGAACAAGCCAATGCCATGGGTGGATTTCCAGGACAAACGAGGCAATGGTATGATCCTTTCTCTCGCACTTACAATGCTGGATGGGAAGATCAACATAATTTCAGTTACTGGAATCATCAACCAATCACTCCAAATGTGATACCAAATCGGCCACAAGGTTTCAATTAACCTAGAGTGCAGCAACCTTTTCAAATGCAACCACCACCAATGCCACATCCAGCACCGCAACCAGCTTCACAAAACTCAGGTATGTCTATCCAGGACATTGTTAATGCACTTGCCACTAACACAATGCAATTCCAGCAGGAAACTGGGGCAAGTATCCAAAACCTGGCAAATAAAATGGGACAATTGGCTACTAGCATGAGCAAATTCGAGGGCCAAGACTCAGAAAAATTATCTTCTCAAACGGTGATCAATCCAAGCGAGACTGCTAGTGCGATAACTTCGCAAAGTGGAGAGCAATTAGATGTCTTACCAGGAAAATCACAAACTGATGAAGGAGATGACACCACATCCACCATGAACAAAACATTGACTTCTCAGGTAAAGCCTATAACTCCCATTCCTTCATATGTTACTCCTCCACTTTTTCCTAGTAGATTTGCAAAATCGAAGGAGGAACAAGAACTGAAAATCCTGGAAACTTTTCGCAAGATTGAGGTAAATATACCACTTCTGGATGCTATCAAGCAATTACCTCGTTATGCAAAATTTCTCAAGGAGTTATACACCAACAAGAGAAAGTTGAAAGGAAATAAGAAGGTAAGTGTGGGGGAAAATGTTTCAACTGTTTTACAAAGAAAAATTCCTCCGAAATACAAAGATTCAGGTACGTTCACCATTACATGCACCATTGGTAAAACAAAGTTTGAAAGAGCTACGTTAGATTTAGAAGCATTTATTAACATCATGCCATATTCTATTTATGCTTTTTTAAATCTTGGACCATTTGCGAAAACTGATATTACCATCAACTTACAAAAATTGTTGGGAAGATGGCTTGTGCAGGTTGAATCAATTGGTTTTCCCAGCAAACTTCTATGTCCTTGAAATAGAGGATGAGACATCTCCTAATCCAACTTCGATTCTGTTACGGAGACCATTCTCGAAAACTGTTAGAACAAAGATTGATGTTCATGATGGCACTCTCATCATAGAGTTTGATCTGTCTCTTATACACATCTAGATGTGTATAAGAGACAGGAGGTACTCTAGTGACTTACATTCTGTTTTTGCAGTTGACGTTGTTGATTCTTTGCCACTACAATGTTTTAAGTTAACTCGCAAGAATGGATTGGATATAGCTATTAATGAGCACATAGGGACAGAAATCTCTAAGGATTCAGAAATTTTGATACAAGTATCCAAAGAAATGGATGAAGTTGTGACAAGCTTAGATGAGACCATCGCAATAACCACATATAGGTATGATGTTTCGTACATTCAATTTCCTTTATCTAATGAGACCATTCTTCCTTCTGTGATGACAGCCCCTGCCTTGGAGCTTAAGCTTCTTCCAGATCATTTGAGGCATGGATTCTTGAGTGAGAATGATCATTTGCCAATTATAATAGAAATGGGCCTTGCACGAATACAAGAAGAGAAAATCGTCCGAATACTTACAGATCACAAAATAGCTATTGGGTGGACGATTGCTAACATCCAAGGCCCAGCCATATGCATGCACCATTTCTTGTTGGAAGAAGGATCTAAGCCCACTAGAGAAGCACAGCGGAGATTGGATCCTCCCATGATGGAACCAACGTCGGGCTGAGGACGTTAAACTAAGCGCTTATTGGGAGGCAACCCAATGTTTTTGCAAAATAAATAGAAAAAAGAAAAGAAAAATAAAATAAGGTAATAATGGTCGATTTTTGTGTCTCAAGGAGATTCCTTTCGTAGGCCATCAAATTGATCAGGTTTTATCTCTCTGTGCCATCTGTCTCATTTGTTTTTATATTTTTTACTTGTTTTTGACTTTTGTTTGCTATTGTGTTGTTATCTCTTTTATGTGTCTTTAGTTTCGTTTTTGCTCTTTTCTTTTCCTTTCTTTTGTTTAATTTGATTACTATGTGCTTTGAGCTCATTTGTGCAGCAGCTTGTGGAAACATCCAAACGGAAGTTGAAGTCATTCGCCAAAGGTTTGAAACGTGCATATCTTGGAGAAAACAAACCCGATCGCATTATCGGTAATATCTCTTCTTTTCTCCTCTTCAATGGATGCCGATATCTTTCTGTCGAACCTTCGTAAAAATTTCCCTTCACTTCCTCCAAACGCTGTGTTGTAAAAGTTATAAAGTACGGTGACTAGACTTTGGCAATTGATGCTCCTAAATGTGCTGATGATATCGATGGATTATCGAAGCCAAGGTGAGATGTCCGGTGAGCCGGACATTAATCTAGCAAATACATGCCTGGTCTAGGGAAAGAGAACTACGCCAAGAGGCGAAAAGAGCGAAAAGGTACAATGTATGTTATAAAAGTGCTAGATGGAATTGTAACCAGACTTGTCGTTCATTAGGTTTTGCGTCCAGGAATAGAGAAGATAAACTTTCATTATTAAGAATGGTTTGAGTAATGAGTCGCTGGATAATGTTTTGTTAACTCTCGAGTCACATTCTTGTGGACTTGTTCAGCGTGAATTGCTTAATATATGGACACAATTTCGTGATGAATTGCAGTTTTATAGTCTAGGGAATCTGACTAAAAACGACCCTGTTTGCCAGTTTATAAGAAAACTGGAAGGGAAGAAAATCCCCGACTCATAGAAGGCGTTTCAGCCGTTACTGGACGTAAAACCAGAGGAAGATGTGAGCCACAATCACAACTACTTGTATATTTGAATGTGTGTTGTTGTTGTAGAATTTTTTATCTTGTTTCGTTTGATCTGATTATCAATGTTGTTTTTGTGTTGTTGTTGTTTGTTGATTTTGTTTGTTTTAATTTCAAGTTTTCTTTTTTACAAACCATATGGATACCCCTGTCATAAGCAACGTTGGAGACAAGTTGTGAGGTTTCGGTAACATCCGCCGAAAGGAGATCTCATGTTTCCAAGCACACGGGAGTAAGTGTGGAGGTTTTGTCAACCTCCGCCAAAAGTATATCTCTACTTTTCATGCTTCACGTGGGAGACAAGTGTGGCAGTTTTGTCAACCCCCGCCGAAAGTGTATCTCCATTTTCCATGCTTCACGTGGGAGACAAGTGTGTAGGTTTTGTCAAACATTGCCGAAAGCATATCTCATTTTTTCAAATCTTGGGGCGATAAATCTGCATCGAGCAATCCCCACCGAAAGTATGTCCCTATGTGTCAAATTTTGAGAGTTTTATGGGTGTATATATACATTCTGCATATTTTCATATGTCATTCCATAACCTGTCCTGCAATTGAAAAGCATAATATCTAACGTGTCTTACACAAGATTAGAGCACTTGTAGAAATGGAGAAAACACCAATTCGGCGATTCCGCAATATATGCGTATTTTGCGGATCGCACTTTGGTAAAGATGGAGAGTTTACCACAGCAGCTCTTGATCTTGGTAGGACATTAGCTGCGAGGGGTATTAATTTGATTATGGAGGGGGTAGTCTTGGGTTAATGG